>JASDQU010271806.1:0-15162 GCA_032191745.1 Picea mariana
TGCGTACATTTCTTTTTATAAGGTTTTTTCATAGAAAAAAAGCAACTTCTTTTCTCAGGAAAAGTTCTTCTTCCTTCTCTCTTCAGGAACTTAGGCCACTGTGACCCCTCTAAAGGTAATAGATAGGTTTACATCATTAACGATCATAGGGATGACGAAAATAATGTGTAACACTGTACATGGACATGGCCGAATTTGGGCCTATCCCTAAACATGGAGATGGCCGAATTCAGGCCTATCCTTGTACAGGTACATGACCGAATTTGACCATGTGCATGTAGAGGGACATGCCCGTTCGTTTCCACTGATCCAGGTAAATTTAACCTTTTCCCAGTTAAATAATTTTTGAATTATTTACATTGTGTTTTAGGAGGTCTATAGGGCCTAATTCGGCCCTGTCCATGTACAGGGACATGCCTGAAATCGGGCTCATCCCTATACATGGACATGGTTGAATATATTTCATTAATGTATTAATAATTATGTATTTTCGAATTAAATGTTTCATACTTTGTATCATTTAGTTTATAAATGACAATTTTTGTACTATTTTTCTGAGTTCATTTATGCAATAAAATGTTTTGTACTTTGTATCATTTATTTGTTGATTTTTGCATTTTATAAATGAAAATTTTTATACTATATTGCTGTGTTTTCATTTATACATATAATTGTAATTTTCAAATGAATAAAACCAAAATTATTTCCAAACAAATTTTTGTAATTTGCAAATGAATAAAACCAAAATTCTTTCCAAATAAATTTTTGATATGGAGAAAAATGGATAGTCTCTATTTCAGGCTTGTCCCTGTACATGGACAGGCCCGAATTCCCATTACAAGAGTAAAAAATATGGAGAAAGTAAAAACTAAGCCTATATCGGTATAAGTAACACAAGTGATGTAACAAACTATGTATCATACTCATTGTCATAGTAATCTACATAATGAAGGTTATCCTAGTTAAATGGGATATGCTTACTAAGCTAACTAGTAGTGATTCTATATAGCTATCTTAACCACAATGGATACAAGATTAGAACATGCTAATATGACTGATTCAAAGAGTGTGATAGTGAAAACCATTTCCCTATACTAACATGATACTAATAATCGTGATTGAATATCAATAATGAACACTTTATAATCACTAATCAATGTATTGTGATTTTATAATCATCATACATGTGTTAACTCTAGCTTACACAATGTATTAGTTTTATCGTGTTCTGATTGTTGTATTCAAGTACAATATGCATGATATAGAATACTAATATACATCAATGATACGATCTTATGGAGATTGATACAAGTTCTAGTCGTGTTTACCTGTTATGACTATTATATAAACCTTATTCAATCAATGGGACTGATTCTAGTTATGTTGCTTAATCAATGGGAAAGGTTGTTCAATGAGGATATGTGATCAAAGATAACGAAACTAGTAAATAAGATGAGAGATTACAAGATAATTTTAGTTTTTCATATTCATTATAAATTGAAAACATAAAATTTATAATAAAATTATATTAATAAGGCCTGTCCATGTACAGGGATAGGTACAAATTCGGCCCTATCCCTGTATAGGGACATGCCTAAATTAGGCCATGTTCATGTACAGGGACTAGCCTTCGATCATTCTTAAGTGTAATACAGATTCTCACAATTACTCACCTAACAATTGCATTTGATAAAGAGTGGAAAATAATGCAATACGTGCAAGATTTTGTATTAATTACTTGAATGACATAAAAATGATTCTCTTACTTTTAGTTTTCTATGTTTTTGTTTGTGAAAAATCTAGAAACCACTCATATAGTTACTTGGATCATATAATTATTACCTGTACTTTGTAATCTCAAAATCAACCTGAAACACTTCCCAAGATGTAAATTTAGAATAATACTTGTGTAACTAGGTTGAATGAAATAGAAAATAGATACATTCTACCCTATCTGTATTCTAAGACAACATACAAATTTCCAAGACTTGAAAAGCACAAGAAACCACTCATATAGTTACCTGGATCATATAATTATTACATGTACTTTATAATCTCAAAATCAACCTGAAACACATCCCAAGATGTAAATTCAGAATAATACTTGTGTAACTAGGTTGAATGAAACAAAAAATAGATACATTCTGCCCTATCTGTATTCTAAGACAACATACAAATCTCCAAGACTTGAAAAGAATAAGAAGCCACTCATATAGTTACTTGGATCATATAATTATTACCTGCACTTTATAATCTCAAAATCAACCTGAAACACATCCCAAGATGTAAAATCAGAATAATACTTGTGTAACTAGGTTGAATGAAACATAAAATATATACATTCTACCCTATCTGTATTCTAAGACAACATACAAATCTCCAAGACTTGAAAAGCAAAAGAAACCACTCATATAGTTATGTGGATCATATAACTATTACCTGTACTTTATAATCTCAAAATAAAGTAGGTTGAATGAAACAAAAAATAGATAAATTCTCCCCTATTTGTAGTCTAAGGCAACATACAAATATCGAAGACTTGAAACACTCTTTGCTGCAATATCCACTCAATAGTATTTAGCTACTTTTATTCCCTTCTAAATTCCTCTATATATTGTGCCAATAACATGTATTTTGAAAGAGTGGCCCCAAGCACAATTAAACAACAAATTTCCTTTGTAGCATTACTTGAATGATTCTTAGTGTGCAACTGGTTTCAAAATTGGGAACTGACATAGTCTCTTAATTTTTCTTTTCAGCTAAGTAAATGTTCTGTCAGTTATTTTTTTATGCTACCAAATTATGGATCAACAGTTTTAATGTCTTGCTGATTGTAACATACAAGTATGTAACATCCCGTTCTTGTGCACACTGAGCAAACTTATTCTTTGAGGACACTTGCTTGCAAGTGATCCGGGTTATTATATCTATTGGTTGTTTTGATTATGATTATGAGATATTATGGATTTGATGATGTGCTATTTGGTTGTATTACATAGACATGTGCTATTGACTGGGTTCTCCTGAGTGTGCAAGACTTTGGACCTCGAGGATGCAGAGGCATCGATGAAACCCCTTGGACTCCGGATCGAGTCAGGGAGTGGACTGTTGGTTTGAATATTGTTGATGTGACATATGTACATATTATTAGATGGTATGATGATTGATTATTATTGCTGACATGATTCGTTAATGGATGCAGGCTGATGATAGATTTCCGAATAGACTCACATGTGGAGTATAAGGGTCAGGTAGGACAACCAGATACTTTGAGGGAGAGGTGTGGCAGTAGCCCTTCCACAACCTACTATGACTTTCGTTGTGGCTCGAACGGTAGGTTAACAATTACCTAGTTAGAGAAGAGCCACGATGCCATGAGGGCAGACTGTGACAGTCGCTCATGATGATTCTAAGGGGTGCACAATAAGGCAGGGGCCTTATTCCTTAGAGTCCCTTAGTCTCCCACAAGATCAACTGGCTAAGTATTGACTCCAGGGGTTTTTGACATCTACAAAAGTCAGTCAAGAGGCAAGTGGCACCCTTGGAGCACGTAGTGCGTCCTGAAGGGCACATCGCGCAAGGAAAACGGAAAGGGGCGAGTGGCACCCTTGGAGCACCTAGTGCGTCTTGAAGGGTACATTGTGATTTTAACTGGTAAGTGAATAAACCTAGATGATCTTAAAATGAATGATGTGATAAGTAATATTTAAAAACAATTTTCCTAATAAAAATGTTGCCTAGCCTAGTGAAATTAAAATCTAGGTCTAAGTAGAACATGTGGTAAAAAATAATAATAATAATAACAAATAAACATGTAACAAGAAGGGGGGTAAGAAATTCAACTTTATTTATTAAAGTCAAAATTATAATGGAGGATTAAAATTTAAAAAAGGGAAATGGTTGTTTTTATCTACTTTTGCTAGTTTAATTTTTGTAAAAAAAAAAAAAAGAGAGAAAAGAAGGTAAATGGTTGTTTCATCTACACTTGCTAAATTAATTTTTAGTTAAAAAGGAAAAAGAAGGAAACTTAAAAGAAATAGGAAACTTAAAGAAAAAGGGGAAACCTAAAGAAAAAGGGAAACATAGAGAAAAAGCTCAATGTCTAACTTAGTAAGGAATCTTGCCCTGGGAAATTGTTATTTATGAAATCAACTAGGAATTAAGTAAGGCATAAGTCATTTAAGATTTGTAAGGGAATATTGGGACACCAAGGAGCGTTTTTAAGAATTCTTTTAGGTGGGTGAGGGAAATAGGAATATTTAATTAATTAATAAAATTGATTTTCTGGTGCAACTAGGGGATGGGTGACATGTGTAAGAGGGAGGTTTTTCCTAATTAATTAAATGAATAAGGAATTTAATGAGAATTTGGGAAACTAATTACTTGAAAACTCTATAAAAAAGATGGAGGAGGAGGAGGAGTATGGATCTCATTGTTTTGCGCAACGTTACGCTGCTGAATTTTTCCTTGACTGAACTTTCTATTGTGGGAGTTGGGATACCCAGCTCGGGTAACGAGTAGTAGCTCAAACTTGTGAGGCTAGTTACGTGCTAGCAGTTATATGGTATTGTGTTCATGGCCCCTTTTCATCTCGGGGGGCTCAGGAGGAAGAATAGTACCCCTAGCGTTGGCTGGGAGGTATCGGTGAGGTCACATTGGTTGGCAAGCAGGAGATGGACATAGCGCGCGGGGCAAAACGACTCAGATATTTCTCATTTGGATATGGTACACATGCATATATATTTGAATGGAAGTTTAATATTGTTCTTGTGCTTTCAATACTATACTTTTATTGTGTAAAGATTATGTTTTATTCAATGTTTTATGATAAAAAAACTTAAAGTCATCCCAGCCTTATGCTCATTGTATTTTGAATTGATTCCCTTGGCGAACCCAAACTATGATTGCTATGACTTCTCTGTGATTGTGTTATTGATTATTACGAATAAATTTGTGTTTTTCCCTTATCCCATTAGTTATTAGTCTGTGTCTGAGCAGTCAGCCATGAGCCGAATCGACGGTCGTCACTCCAATGTTTAAGGACCTATAGATTCAAATTCCCTACTTTCTTGTGCATGGATAATAAGTGAAGGAAAAATTTCTCCCAGCTATCTATCCCTTACTAATCTCTATGTTTTTCTCTTATAATTAATCCCTGATCTTTGCACTTTCTTGTGAATGAGTATCTCTGTGCCTTGATTGGTTAAAACTACGATTTTCTCTGCGTTTTTAATTTCTTAATCCTTGGTAAATCTCTGGGTTTTTAATGATGTCCAACATTGATGAATGTTTAAAATCTGCATTGAGTGATTAATCTTGAAGGATTAATCTCTGAAAAAATCGTTTCCATTGAATTGTTTTACCCATAATTGTTTTGAAGGATCATTGCTTGTGTTTGAATCCCCTTCTTGAACTTGAATCATGTTTTTTTTTTCACCCAACAAGTTTGTTGACATCGATTTATTTCTGGAGGATTTCTCTTCTTGGCTTGGGAATGCAAGCGATTTGAACATCATCACTTACACATCTCTCACACTACAAAATCCGTGGCTCATTACACAACATTCAACACGATTTTTTTGGGCATATTACCCGACATTCAACCATGATTTTTCTTGGTGTTTTTACATAGAGATTAACCATTTTTATCCAACCACATATTTACTAGGAAACATTATCATTGGACAACGATTTATCCTCTGACAATGAATTTAATTTCAGGGGATTTTACCTTGGCCATTTTTAACTCAACGTTTTACCATTGTGATTTTTCTAACTTTGCGATTTCATATCTTTATTAAATTATTAAATTGTTATACCTCAATATCTTTATCAGATAGCGATTCAATATTCATTGACAATAAATATATTTTATAGCAAATTAATATATATCTGCGAACATATATAAATATGACAACGTTATCTTTTATTTTCTCCAACGATTTCAACTGTATTTATGCCAGTATTTTCATTTATTTACCCTGCGATTTTAATATGTATTGACTGCAAATTACCCATATCTAATGGACAACGATTTAATTGCATTATTAATGTGCATGCCAATGAATTCGTGCAATGATTTTATGATAGCAATTTTCATTTGTGATAGCGAACTCATATAGCGGTTTATGATAGCGATTACTATAATTTAATAGAGTTAAATTTCTCCCTTGAAATGTAATTCAACAACTATACATTTACTTAGTGATTTTAGTAACATTTACCAAGCATATCATGTTATATAAGACCCAACATATCATTGTAACCCCCAACGATATCATTATAATTATCATAGATAGCGATATCATTATTATAATAATCATGGATAACATTTTTATGATGTTAATTCTTGTGTTTTTAATATGGAAAAGTCCCCGTGTTTTTAATTTGAATGACAACGAATTCAACCAATGGTCTTGACTACGTTTTTAATAAGAGAATGACTGCGTTTTTAGTTTGAATGACAACGAAATCACCCATCATTATTGACTGTGTTTTTAATAAGAGAATGACTGTGTTTTTAATTTGAATTACAACAAATTTACTTTATCGCATAGACAACGAATTTACATTATCACATTGAATGATAGCGATTTATTAGACTCTGCGATTTCCAGTTTTAGACAACGATCTATTTTTCTTCTGCATTTTGATTTGCAAATGGAATAGCATTTATATTTAGTCATCAATGTCGAATATTTAATAAGCATCATAGATCACTTTTTAATGCTAAGTAGTTCACTTATTTTAATGGACAATGTATATTTGTTGAAAAGCATATTTGACTTTGTTAAGTGCATATATTAGTTCACATTTATGATAACATTTGTGATAATAGTAAAAATTATAATAGTTCACATTTTTGGTCACATTTTAGGTCACATTTATGATAATGATAACATTTCTAATAGTTCACTCCACACTTAGACATCATGCTTAATGGATAATGGGTTATGGTTTGTTGGCGAAGTCATTTAATAGCTTGCACAATTTAATTTGAGTGATGTCATCTTGCGTCTTGTCGACCTATTTCTTGGGTGCGTGGGTGTAGTCTTCTTGTCAGTTAATTTGGTCTCCTAGAGCGTTGAATGTTTTCTTGGGTTTTTGGTCTAGATGTGTTATGTTGTGCCAGGATTACTGTCACACCTATCTCCTTGTGACGGCATGATTCCTGATGAGGGGATCATTGCGCGCCCTTATGGATAGAGGCGAATGGTAACCTGGGTGGAGTCTGTGCTTCCTGATGTGGGCATTGGTTCATTGTAATGGTTGTTGGTACTTGGTTTTGTAATGCATTAAGGGGTTGGGTTTTGTGTGACGTAGAGGTTTCTAGTTCTTGGTCGTCGAAGCCATGATGTTGGGTTGTTGATGTTGTCCTTTAGCTGGTAGGCATTGTCTTGCTTGTGTCGGGCGAGTAGTCATTCTTTCTGTCTATTAATTATTGCATGTTTCATCCAGTTGCATGATGTTCTAGTGTGCCGAGTCGTTGTTGTCTGTTGCCTAAGTTGCGTGTGTTGTGTTCATCGTCAATTTGTATTGTTTAATTGTCCTCATTTTTTCCTTCCTGCTTCAAAAAGAAAAAAAAAAGTTTCACTTGCTTGCGTCACTTGTAGTCCTAACGATGGGGTCGTTACATATGGTATTAGAGTAGGTTCGACCTGCGACTTGGGATCACTACAAATTTCATTGATTTGATTTTGATTATAAGGTTTCTAATTAATTTGATTTGTATTCGTGCAGGTAATCATGGTTAGAGGATGTCGCGGAGGCAGACGATGGGGTGCTAGGGGAGGAGGCGCGATGCCTTGAGTAACATCCATGCCTGAGGGGTGTAACCCCCAGGAAGATGAACAGGTCGTTGGGCAGGAACATATAGCGGTGGGTGATGTGGTTGGGATGATGAGGTCCTTTCAACAGATGTTTGAGGCACTGATCAACTATTTGGAATGAGATGAGGCCATGGATTTGACACCCCCTGAGGGTTCACTGTGCGTTCCGGTTGGTACTGGTAGAATTCATCGCGAATTCGAGAAGGTCAAATTTTCCGAGTTCTTTGGTGCCTTAGATGACGCAGCCGCCGAGGCATGGTTGGAGAATATGGCGATGTGATTTGTGCTTCATGACTATACCTCCAACATGAAGGTCTGCATGGCGGTCTTTCAACTGAAGGGAAGAGCTATTCTATGCTGGAAGACACTCCTGCCATAATTGAACATGGCTGTCGAAGACATTTCATGCGAATTGTTTGAGGAACGGTTCCGAGAGAGGTATCTATCGAAGGAATTCATTAAGCCTCATCTCAACGAGTTCAACACCTTGTGACAGGGCGGTCATACAGTGCTCGAGTACGAGGCCCATTTTATGGAGCTGCTTCGGTATGCTCTACTCCTGAATATCGAGAAACGTAAGGTCAACAGGTTCTTGTTTGGCCTTAATGTCAGCATTCATGGAAAGGTTAGGATTCTGATGCCTTAGACCTTGCATGATGTCGTCCAGAAGGCCCTCATATCAGAGGAGGAGCTTATCAGTGGGGTTCAGAGTAGGACTCCAGGGTCGACCACAACAACAAAAATTTAGGCTTGTTCAGTAGAATAGACCAGGATTCTAGGCTGGTGGGTCGTCATCTTCTACTTCAAGTACCAAGAGTACTGGACTGAAGAAAGGGTGTTGGACATGTGGGGAGCCACATTACTAGCACGACTGTCTAGTGGAGATGACTAGAGCATCTAGATCAGCTGGACCCACTACCGTGGGAGATTTGGGAAAGGCCCATCAGATTCATGCAATGGTGAATAACCACCAAGAAGAGCACCAGTCGATTGTGGTCGAGACATCAGGTACCATCGCTGACCAGACCCTTAGTATATTGATAAATCCTGGTGCTATCGAGAGTTTCATTTCTGGTGCAACGCTAAAAAGATTTAAGGTAAAGGTAGTCGAACATGATGAGTTTATCTTTGTATAAATGGTTTCGGGGGCCAAACAAAAGGTTGGAGGGAAGGTTACAGGCTATAGCCTTAACCTGGGAGAGTTTGTCACCAGGGCCAAACTGTACGTCATGATATTAGGATCTTATGACGTTGTTATCGGTATGGACTAGTTGGAATCGCATGAGGCGATACTCAACTGTAATACTAAATGGTTGATCTTGGTCGATGATGAGGGACAAAGACACGTGACTGTAGGTTGGAACCAGGGAGTTTCCCTGAGGTTCATCTCTTCCTTACAGCTACGGAAGAGCATGCGCAAGGGATGTAAGCTTTATGTGATCCTTGCTTTAAATAAGAAGGGAGTAGTGGAAGGTATAGAACACCTTCCAGTGGTGAGAGAGTTTGTGGACGTCTTTATGGAAGAGTTACCTAGGATGTCGCTAGAGAGGGAATTGGAATTTACCATCGACCTAAAACCAAGAACTGAATTGATAGCAAGAATGCCTTATCAGATGTCGACCCCGGAGTTATAGAAGTTGAGAATGCAACTGAAGGAGTTGTTGGACCTGGGACTTATACGTCCAAGTATGTCACCATGGGGTGCATCGGTTATCTTCATACGAAAGAAGGATGGGTCGTGGAGACTCTGCATTGATTATTGTCAATTGAACAAGGAAACGATCAAGAATCAATATCCGTTGCCAAGGATTGATGATCTGTTTGATCATATGAAGGGTGTGACAGTGTTTTCAAAGATTAAATTGAGATCAGGGTATCACCAGTTACATATCAAGGAGGATGATGCCCCTAAGACCACCTTTAAGACTAGGTTTGGACATTACAAGTTTACTGTTTTACCTTTTGGATTGATGAACACCTCAGGGGTATTTATGAGTTTGATGAACGGGGTGTTTTGATAATACTTGGACAAATTCATCCAAGTATTCATTGACGATATTTTGATTTACTCTCAGACGATGGAGGAGCATGACGAGCACTTGTGCTTGGTACTACAGTGTCTGCGAGAAAACAAATTGTATGGGAAATTGTCTAAATGCTCGTTTTATCAATTGAAGATTCACTACTTAGGGCATGTCATCTACGACGAAGGTATTTTCATGGATCCAACAAAGGTCGAGGCTATTATGGAATGGCCTGCACCAACAATCGAAGATAGCAAATCCGATTAAATAATTGAAGAATAAGAACAAGAAGTTTTCTTGTACCAAGAAATGTGCGGAAGCATTTCATAGGCTCAAGGATATGTTGACGACAACACCAATACTAAAGGTCCATGACATGGACGCAGACTTCTTGGTATGCATTGATGCATCCAAGGAAGGCTTAGGCAGAGTCTTGATGCAATATGGTCGAGTGATCTCTTACATCTCGAGGAAGTTGAGAAGGCATGAGGAGAACTATGCGACACACAATTTGGAGTTGTTATCCATTGTTTATGCCTTGAGAGTTTGGAGACACTACCTTATTGGATGGAAATTCGAACTAAAAATGGACCACTGTGGACTACAACACATATTTACGCAAAGCGACTTGAATGTGCGACAACGACGTTGGTAAGAATTGATTAGCGAGTACGATTTAGAGATTACTTACATAAAGGGATCAGTGAACAGAGTCGCTGATGCGCTGAGTCGGAGACCGCACATATTTTCGGTTATGCCTTTTTAGACGCATCTACATGAAAATATTATAACTTTACAGTGCGACGATGACTGGTACAAAGAGGTCAAGGATTTTATCGGACAAAACACAATGATGGTACCAATATTTGAAGGATTTACATTGGACAATGATGTATTATTTAGATTTAAAAATTGAATTTACGTACCATCGATTGATGGGTTGAGTAATTTGATCCTAAACGAGGCTCACAGAGCAGTGTACATGGATCATCCTGGAGTCACAAAGATGAGGGCAGGCCTTAAGCCCTTATTCTTCTAGAAAGGAATGAAGCCAGACATAGTCAACTATGTGGCAAGATGTATAAAATTTCAGTAGGTGAAGGCTGAACATAGACATCCCGCACGATTACTACAACCACACACTATTCCATAATCGAAATGGGAGGTCATTTCAATGGATTTCATTGTTGTATTTCCATTGACGGAAAGGAGACACGACTCAATTTTTGTGGTAGTAGACACTTTGACGAAGAGTGCTCATTTTATTCCTGTACATATGATGTATCAGGCACCTGACATAGCTAGAGTTTTCATCAGTGATATTGTGAGACTACATGGCGTGCCTAAGAGGAGTATATCCGATTGATGATCGATGTTTACTAGACAATTTTGGACTAGTTTCCAAGAGGCCTTGGGAACCCAACTTAACTTTAGTACTGCATATCACCCGGAGACAGATGGGTAGACCGAACGAAAAAAAAATGTTGGAGGAAATGTTGCGTATGTACGTGATGGAGCAACAAAAGCGTTGGGAAAAATTCTTGCCATTGGTAGAATTTGCTTACAACAACAGTTATCAAGGCACCATTAAGATGACACCTTTCAAGTTTCTTTACGGGTGACCATGTTAGATGCCTTTGAGTTGGGATCGGCTTGAGGATAGGGTCATGGTAGGGCAAAAAGCGATCCAAGAAATGGGAGATCAAATGAAAACAATAAGACAAAGGATCAAGGAAGCTCAGGATTGGTAGAAGAGTTATGCTGATGCGCATTGTGTCAATCATAGTTACGAAGTTGGCGATCGAGTCTTCTTGCCGGTGAAACCACATAAGAGTTCAATCAAGTTTGGAAAGGCTGCTAAACTCTCTTCTAGGTTCATGGGACATTTCAATATTGTGGAAAGGAAGGGGCCCGTGGCCTATCGACTAGCCTTGCCTGATTCTTTGAGGCATATGCATGATGTTTTTCATGTACCTATTTTGAGACATTATATTAGTGATCCTACACATGTTATTGACATGAGTTACTTGCAAGTATCTAACAAGGGTTCACTCATGGCTGAACCAATCCGCATCCTGGACCATCGCATTTGACAACTACGACGTCGAATCGTAGATTAGGTCAAGGTCCAGTGGGACAACTATAGTCTGCCCTCGATGACCTAGGAGGATGCATATGGTATGCATCAATGATTTTTATTTTTGTTTGATAGGTAGACTTATGATACTGTGATACACTTTATTTCAGCACTTATATACTGTGAAACTTCGGGACGAATTTTAGACCAAGAGGGGGTGTATGTAACATCCTGCTCTTGCGTGCACTGAGCAAAATTATTCTTTGAGGACACTTATTTGCAAGTGATCCAGGTTATTATATCTATTGGTCGTTTTGATTATGATTATGAGATATTATGGATTTGATAATATGTTATTTGGTTGTATTACACAGACAGGTGCTATTGACTGGGTTCTCCCGAGTGTGCAGGATTTTGGACCTCGAGGATGAAGAGGCATCGATGAAACCCCTTGGACTCTAGATCGAGTCAGGGAGTGGATTTTTGGGTTGAATATTGTTGATATGACATATGTACATATGATTAGATGTTATGATGATTGATTATTATTGCTGACATGATTTGCTGATGGATGCAGGATGACGATAGCTTGCCAACGAAACTCACATATGGAGTAGAGGGGTCATGCAAGACAACCAGATACTTTGAGGGAGAGGTGTGGCAACAACCCTTCCACAACCTACTATCACTCCCGCTTTGGCTCGAACTGTAGGTTAACGATTTCCTAGTTTGAGCAGACTCATGATGCCGTGAGGGAAGACTATTACAGTCATTCATGATGATTCTAAGGGGCACGCAATAAGGCAAGGGCCTTATTTCTTAGAGGCCCTTAGTCTCCCAAAAGATCAACTGGATGAGTATTGACTCCAGGGGTTTTTGACATCTACCAAAGTCATTCAAGAGGCGAGTGGCACCCTTGAAGCACGTAGTGCATCCTTAAGGGCACGTCGCTCAAGGAAAACAGAAAGAGGTGAGTGGTACCCTTGGAGCACCTAGAGTGTCCTGAAGGGCACATCATGATTTTAACTGGTAAGTGAATAAACCTAGACAACCTTAAAATGAATGATGTGATAAGTAAGATTTAAAAACAACTTCCCTAATAAAAATGTCACCCAACCTAGTGAAATTAAAATCTAGGTCTAAGTAGAACATGTGGTAAAAATAATAATAATAATAACAAATAAACATGTAACAAGAAGGGGGGTAAGAAATTCAAATTTATTTATTAAAGTCAAAATTATAATGGAGGATTAAAATTTAAAAAAGGGAAATGGTTGTTTTTATCTATTTTTGCTAATTTAATTTTAGTGAGAAAAAGAAAAAAAGAAAAAGAAAAGAGGGTAAATGGTTGTTTCATCTTCACTTGCTAAATTAATTTTTAGTTAAAAAGGAAAATGAGGGAAACTTAAAAGAAATAGGAAACTTAAAGAAAAAGGGGAAACCTAAAGAAAAAGGGAAACATAAAGAAAAAGATGAATGTCTAACTTAGTAAGGAATCTTGCCCTGGGAACTTGCTATTTATGAAATCAACTAGGATTTAAGTAAGCGTAAGTCATTTAAGATTTGTAAGGGAATATTGGGACACCAAGGAGTGTTTTTAGGAATGATTTTAGGTGGGTGAGGGAAATAGGAATAATTAATTAATTAATTAATAAAATTGATTTTCTGGTGCAACTAGAGGATGGGTGACATGTGTACGGGGTTTTGTTTTTCCTAATTATTAAATGAATAAGGAATTTAATGAGAATTTGGGATACTAATTACTTGAAAACTCTATAAAAAGGATGGAGGAGGAGGAGTATGGATCTCATCTTTTTGCGTAATGTTATGCTCCTGAATTTTTCCTTGAATGGACTTTTTCTTGTGGGAGTTGGGATACCCAACTCGAGTAACGAGTGGTAGCTCAACCTTGCGAGGTGGGATGGGTGCTAGCAGTTCTCTAGTATTGTGTGCGTGGACCATTTTCACCTTGGGGGGCTCAGAGGGAAGAAGAGTACCCGTAGCATTGGATGGGAGGTACTGGTGAGGTCACATCGGTTGGCAAGCGGGAGCTGGATGGAGCGTGCGGGGGACAACGACTCAGATCTTTTGCATTTGGCTATGGTACGCATGTGTATATTTTTGAATGATAGTTTAATAGTGTTCCTTCTCTTTCAGTACTGTCATCGCATAGTTTGTAGGAAGGGTTTAGGTAGCTTGAGTCAAATCTTCAAACTGGCGTAACAGGAGCTTCCCCACCCACTGTCACCTCGATGGGGAGCTCTTTCTATTTAGGATGGCTGGTCCAAGGGAGACGTCCCTATGTAATCTGGTTTTTTGAAGGGCTAAAGGTTTAATGGATCAAGGTAAGAGATTCCCTTTCACAGATTACTGCCAAAAATGAGATAGTCAAAAAAGATCTTCCACTGGATGGCACCTGTTTGCGAGACAAGACAAATAAAACTAGAATATGTGATGCAGTGGTTAGTACTTCAAAGTATTAATGACTATCTTTAAATATATATGAGCAATGATCAAATGCAATTGTTGACGAAGTCAATGATTGCTAAACAAAGACCAATGACTTTATCACTTCTTCAATAAATGCATAAGAGATATGGGCATTCAACGTGCAAGATCAAATCCTTGTATTATATAACAGTGCAATTCATATCATAAATCAAATCTGCTCATAAATAGATATTTCTGCTGTGTCACAATTGCAGAAATAGGTGACGTCAGCCCTATATTTGCTAGACAAATAAGTGGACGTTATGCTTAATAAGCCAATGAAAAGTTTAAAACTTAAATGTCATTCAAGGGATAACCAAACCACAATGTTTTTGTACTAAATAAAGTTTGAAATGAGGCTTGATGTCATCATTAATGCTGCTGCTGTCACTATGATGTCAGCCCTAATGATAGGTCAAAAAAGAAGACAATGAGTGGAACGTTTTCTCAAATCAAATTGCAAATGTAATTAATGACTCAAAGTCTATCAAATGATGTGACAAGTGTCAAAACGTTTTGAGCCCAAACAAGTTCTTTAATAGGTATGACGTCACCTATAATGTTGTTGCATTCAGGGTTAGGGTTAGCTAGCCAAGAAGTGGACGTTTAGCTAATTCAACCAATGAAAATTTATGAAACCTCTATGGCTATGATAAGATGACTCAGCCGCAACTTTCTATCCAAACACAAGTCTAAAATAGGCAAGACGTCATCAGCATTAGGGTTAGTTCTAGATGCTAGG
>JASDQU010271807.1:974-15271 GCA_032191745.1 Picea mariana
AGTGGAAAAATCCAGCAAACTTCCTCAATATAGATTCACCAACCAAGAACAATGCCTCTCTACAAGAGAGAACTAACAAAGCAGAAGATCCTCCTCTTACCCTTTACTAGGGAACATTAGTGCACCACGTAACCAAGATATAACTGAGAAGTAGACCAAGAATATCTACAACGTTACCTCCTAGCTGTAGTAGTGTCTTCCTCTAAGACTTGCACACTTCTCTTCTTGGCTGCAGAGCTAGTGTGTGTTATATGTTCAAATGAGGCATTGGCCTCCTTTATAAGTAGTAGTTTGGCCAGCCTAAAATTATGTTTGAGCCGACCTGTCAATTTACCCTTTTATTTTTCATTTTACATGTCAAGGCATAATAGGGTTGACTTTTACAAAGGCACAATAGGGTCGTCTAAACAAAAATAATATAATAATATCCTTTAGGGTTTTTTCTTGGTCAAATATAATAAGGATATCTTCCAAAGATACTCAAACTTCAACACTCCCTCTTAGAAAGGAAGATATCATTTTCGTCACGATCATCATCACTTATTTTGTGCTTCTGTACACCTGGTCATTGTCTTGTTGTCAATCACAGAGCTATATATCATAGGAACTTCTGCACTTTCACTTGAGTAGCATACTAACCTTCGTTGGAGTAGCATACCAACCCGGGCTGGGGTAATATACCAAATTTCATTGGATTAACATAACAACCTGTGCTAGGGTATCATACTAGCTTGCATTGGAGTACCAACCTGCAATGGGGTAGCATACCAGCCCACATTGGAGTACCAACCAATGATGGGGTAGCATATCATCCTGCATTGGAGTACCAACTTGCATTAGGGTAGCATACCGGCTTGCATTGGAGTACCAACCTGCACTGGGGTAGAATACCAACCTGCACTGGGGTAGCATACCAACCTGCATTGGAGTACCAACCTAGGTTGGGGTAGCATACCATCCTACGTTGGAGTACCAACCTGTGTTGGGGTAGCATACCAGCTTGTGTTGGATTACCAACCTGCACCGGAGTATCTCCCACTACTGGGGATCTCATCCCTTCCCTCTAATGGGGAACAAATAACTTCCCGCTACTAGGGAACACATCACTTCTTGCTACTGGGGAACACATCACTCCCTCTCATGAGGGAAAAATCCTTCTGGACCACACCAAATTTGTCTCTGAAATATTACTTTCGACATAAGCTTAGTCAACATGTCTTCTACTTGCTCGTTGGTAGGAACATACTGGATCTTTAATTCTCCCTTCTGTATCATATCTCAAATATAATGGTACTTGATCTCAATGTGCTTGGGTTTTTCATGACACATTGGGTTCATTGACAACTTTATTCAAATTTGGTTATCACAAAAGATACATGTTTTCTCCAAATCAAGATCAAACAATTCTGCAATGAACTTCCAAATCCACACTGCTTCACCACAAGCTGACCATGTTGCCACATACTCTGTCTCTATGGAACTAAGTGCCATACCATTCTGCTTCCTACCGAGCCACAAGATCACAACTGATCCCAAAATAGAGAAACATTCACATGTACTTTTTCGATTTGTGATACTGTCTGCCCAATTTGAATCTATGTATTCCTTGCAGTTTTATCTCGCGATTCGAGATATATTTGGGTCCATAATCAATCGTACCTTTTAGGTACCTTATCACATGTTTTTATGCATTTGGGTGAACATGTCTAGGCTCAATGTGTTCACGACAAAACATATATATGTCCTCATGTTCATTAAATATATCAACGAACATCAAATTGTACCAAACTGGTACACTTTCTCAGCTGCAACTCAATATGCTCAATCATGTGCTAGCTCTATGTTCTTTTCGCAAAGCACTATCTGTCTCATTGTCTGAGAGTATGTCCTCTACTCTCTCTACAACTGTTCCTTTTGGAACTGGGACTCTGCACCTGCAATTGATTTTTCTAAAACTGAGAATGACTGCTCCATTCTCACTGTAGTTGCTGAACTCTAAGAGTAGATCCTTTACTCCATCACAATAACAGATTCATTTTCTCCCTCTAAATCTCACACTGCATCGACCTCTTTTAACGAGTCATGGTTTTTCTATATATACTTCTAATTAATGGAGAAAGTGTCTTGTCATAGTCTTCTCCGTCTTGCTAGGAGAATCCTCTGGACACAAATCAATATTTTTACATATCTATGAATGGTCCTAGGGAGGCTGCTCCTCCTTACTGAATCATGAGGGCTAACTCCCTCTGAACTCTAGCTCCTTCTGAGCAGGTACTTCGTGGGGCCGCCTGCCTCACCATTGGTAGAGCCATCTTCTCCTCATGATATGGCTCATCAATGATATATGGATTTGCATCATGCAAAGTGTCACGAGACCATACTGGTCTCTTCCTGGTTACTGCAATGATTCTGGGTAGGCCCTTCTGGTTCTACTAACTTTTCCTGATAATATGAAGAGTGATCAACTACACCAGAAGGATTTGTTCAGTCATCTTTGGAGCCTTCCGATCCTTAGAATTAATCTCCATATGAGATAACCTGTATCTCGCAAAAGTACCCTTCTTTATCTTCTTCTTCTTTGGTACAAGGATGTATATGATCGTGTGTAAAACTTCTTATTTGGATAGTTTGCTTCATGTCTCAAACTAGAGATAATATGATATGTTTTCTCCTACAACCATCACTATAGCTTCCCTTAGGGTTATCACCTGTGACCTACCTAAAACAAGAACAACAAGGGAGAAATAATAGACAAGAACAATACTCTTTATAATAATAATAAAAACAATAGCGAGAACAATCGTCACAATAGCTCCTTCAGAGATATCACTTGTGACCTTCCTGGAAAAAAGGTAAAAAATAAGAAATACAATGATAAGAAATGAGAGAAACACTCTTCTATTGCTGTGATCAATCATTCCTCCATGGTAACCTAGAAACAAAACAAGAAGTTTCTCCTAGAGGAGATGTTAGTTATATCTAGTAAATAATTACAATAAGCATTTATTTCAATGGTTCTCACATGCCACCAAGTATTCAAAATCTTTTCAAAGATTTCTATCACAACTATAGTGGTTACTTGTAATGTCGCAGTTATCAAACTTGATATGTGCAAATTTGAATCTTATCAATTTAATCAATCAAACCTGGAACTTGAGTCTTGTCGTCAAGAATGAGTGTTGTTGCTTTTCTTCCGAGTCTTCTTCACTCAAGATGAAAAGTATTCTCTTCAACCTATCCTCAATATTAAGATAATATGCTTTCTTGACATAAATCTAAGTTAGAGAATAAACTCTATAATCTCAACCTTAATCTATCTAATACCTTGAATTTAATTTTTGACCAATGGTTAGTATGATAGTCACTACTTCAACAGATCAAAATACAACCTAGATGTTCATAAGATCATAATAATTCCATAACAAATATAGGGATATCAAAATAATCAAACATGCGGTGCACTGTTCCTCTGAATGTTTTGGATCTAAGATCCTTCTGGATCTACCATTATTGTTTGGACAAAAGATCCTTTCTCCTGCAAATACCTTTAAGATAATTTAAACATATGTAAGTACATACCTCCGACAGTATCGAAAGGTAGTGGCACCATCGGACTATAGCGAAAAATGAACCTTTGAAACTTCAAAGGTTCTCCAACTTGTAATCTAAAGGTAGCTGGAGATTTGCTAGTGTAAGATGCACTAGAACAATAAAAAATCAGTCCCAACACTTCAAAAAAACTTTCACTGCAACTGGTATTGCAACTGGTGCTACAACTGGAACTGTAACTGGTGAAGAAACTGGCATGAAGGAACTGACATGAAGGAACTGGCATTGCAACTGCAACTGGCATTGCAACTACAACTGGTACTGCAACTGCAATTGCAACTGTTATTTCAAACCGAGGGTTTTATGAGGAAACCCTAATTTCTTAAACTTCAAATTTCAAAATTATGATCTAGGGACTAGATGCACCCTCCTAGGGAGAGATTCTAGATGGTCTTACTTTTCCCAATGTCCTCCAACAAGGTGGATGACTTCACCTTTTAGGTTTTTGCAGAAACCCTAGTATGCATAAACCCTAGTATGCAGAAACCCTAATTTCTAAAACTTGTCCAAAACTTTAAAATGTTCTAGGGAAAAGGTGTGCTAGGGTTAGAAGAGTCTTTATATGCTCTTAGCTTCTTCAATGAGTTTTTATGTGCTGTGAAAACACCTTCTTTCAGGCCTGATCTGATTCCATGTTGAATTTTCGTCTTAACCAGTTAATTAGATTAGTGTTATTTTACGTTTAAACCATTAGCACAATAACTGCATATAAAGGATCATTGAAAGAATAACATCCACAACATACAAAATATTTACCCTGGGAAAATCCTCTAGGGAAAGACCCCGCAAACTTACTCAGTATAGATTCACTAACCAAGAACAATGCCTCTCTACAAGAGAGAACTAATAAAGCATAAGATCCTCCTCTAACCCTTGACTAGGGAAGAGTAGCACACCACATAACCAATATATAACTGAGAAGTAGACCAAGAATCTCCACAACGTCACCTCCTAGCTGCAGTAGTGTCTTCCTCTAAGAATTTCACACTTCTCTTCTTAGCTGCAAAGCTAGTGTGTGTTATATGTTCAAATGAGGCACTGACCTCCTTTATAAATAGTAGTTTGGCTAGCCTAAAATTAGGTCTGGCCTGACCTGTCAATTTACCCTTTTATTTTTCATTTTACTTGTCAAGGCACAATAGGGATGACTTTTACAAAGGCACAATAGGGTCGTCTTAACAAATATAATATAATAATATTATTTAGAGTTTTGTCTTGGTCAAATACAATAAGAATATCTTCTGAAGCTACTCAAAATTCAACACCTCAAGGATGAGAAAGAAAGGGTATAATGTTTTCTCAGTGGATTTCCACAGTCCTATTAGGACATAATTGAATTTGATAAGCCAAATACCTTGGAGGACACTATAAGGAAGGCTAAGTGTTGCTATGATCAATTTAAACATAAGAAAGAGTATTCTAAGTAATGGAAAAGAAAGGATAAGAGTGGACTACAAAAAAAAGGATTCAAATTATTTCCATATAAGAATATGAATAAAGGTGCACAATTGGGTCAACCAAGCATAAGTGTGCATCAACAGAGATTTCCATATCAGAGTGGAAATAGGCCAGGAGAGCAGGCAAGAGAAAGAGTAGATGAACCAAGAAAAGGGCCTCTAAAGTGTTTGGCAACCACATCTGTTGAGGGATTCCCCCTAATGGAAGCATGGAAACAAGAAGGTATATCATGTGAAGGAAACACCCATAGTGAATGATGTGGCAAGGAGTGTGCCCAAAATATATGTAGTTGTGGAAAATAGGCAAGCAGACCACCAAACTTCTGTAGTGGAGTTAGAAGGCATAATTTCCAAGAAACCTATTTCTATTTTAATTGACCCTAGATCTAACCTTAGTTATGTCTCACCTCAAGTTGTTGAAGCATGTTCTCTATAGAGGAAGAACAATGCAAAGGCATGGTTGGTCTAATTAGCCACATGAACTAAGATAAAGGTGTCAGAAGTGATAGAGGCTTGTCCATTTGAAATGAGTGGAATCCATACACACAAAGCGTTGAATATGATACCCCTAAGATCATATGATGTGCTATTAGGCATGGATTGGTTAGCATACCACACGGAAAAATTGAACTGTTATGAGAAAATTTTGGAATGTGAAGATGAAGAAGGCAATGCAAAAGCTTTGCAAGGCATCCAGAAGTCAGTTTCGGTTAGACAAATATCAACAATGCAACTTAAGAAGTTCAGTTGGAAAGGGTTCCCCTTGTATGAAATACAAGTGCTTAACATAGTATAAGTCAAGGAGTTGAAGGTTAAATATCACCTTGTGTTATGGGATTTTAAGGATGTGTTTCCAAAGGAGGTGCCTGGACTTCCTCTGAAAAGAGATCTTGATTTTTCAATAGATCTTGTGCCTGGAGCAGTACCAACATCAAAAGTTCCCTATCGGATGAGCACACCATAATTGGTGGAGCTGAAGGTATAGTTGAAAGAGATGTTGGATAAGGGTAATATAAGGCCGAGTGTGTCCCCACAGGGAGCACCAACCCTGTTTGTAAAGAAAAAAGATGGTACATTGAGACTATGTATTGACTACAAGCAGTTGAACAAGATGACCATTGTAATTTCCTTGATCTGAACCCATTGTAATTGTACATATAGGATGATGAGCCTTTGACACTAATTTTTGGTGTTGGATGGACTTGAGTAGTGTGTAGAGAATTCCTATCAAAGAAACGGTGCACAGGTTTCATAGTGTTGCACGCACCTGGGTAAGTGTGCATGGTTTCACATCAAAGAAAGGGTGCACACATTTCTCAGTGTTGCACACACTTGGGTAAATGCGCGTGAATGACCTAAGTGCGCATCAATATGAGTTATATATATGGTTGTATATGTATTGAGGCCCGAGAGCCTATGTGATTATGAGGCTGGTGAGCCAGGATGCAAATAGGCTAGTGCTCTGATCCATGTAAAGTGTAATCATACTCAAGTTATTAATATAATATTACATCACTATGCGTATATAGACTCAAGAAAAAATAGATGGGGGGATAACTCCACCAAAAAAGGGAAAAGGGGGGACGAGAATTAAGTCTCAGGGAATATTTTATAATATTTCCAGAAAAGTGTAAGTTATGGATATTTATTTTATCCTAAGTTCCCAGTCGGTCTGTTCATATTTTTCCCTGCAAGCTTGATATTTTGTTGTTTCCCTGTATATTTGAAATATGGGCTCATTCCTGTCGACCCCCATGCTAGCTTGAAACTATTATTTAGGGCGTATGAGGTGTGGGAAAAGGGTCGAGGGTTGAGTACCGAATCAGTGCAGACCATGATGGAGTACCATATTAGTACAGACCACGATGGGGTACTGAAATAACGCAGACTGTGATGGAGTATTGGAATAGGTATGCACAGGATATAGAGGCACGAGATCACAGTGTGAATGTGGAAAGTGCGACAGTAAAATGGCAAATAACGCTCTTCTGGATGATAGATTCATCCATAGGAGCGTTTATAAATTGATATTTGGTTTACAACGGTTACATCGATGGCAATGATGACACGATAAGGTATGTCGAATCCATTAATGACTTACAGACTCATAGGAGAGTTGGCGTCAGACCATATTCACGGGAGTGTTAGATAATGATGACAAGGGGCGTGGTCGTTATGATTGGGACTCTCGACTGATGTCATCGGGATCATTGTTTGATATGTGAGAAGATGCGGTTTGGGTCATTCATATGTCACGAGATTGAATCATGGGGGTATGATGTTTAAAAACGGAAGGCATGAAATAGATCCTATAAGAGACACAATTATCTCGTACTCTCAGTATTTCAGGCAATAGGGATGTTTTCTTCATACGAAAATGTAGATGAGGATTTTTACAGAAGTTTGTGGTAGGGAGTGTGTCATGATTCGAGAGAAACAATATGTTTAATGCATAATTAGTCTACTTTCTTTAATAAAATGAAAAATGTTGAATTTGTATTTCCTAGTACTAAAATCGAGCAACAACTTGAAAACATGATTAGAGCCACCAGTCACCTTATTACTAGTACCGGATCACCCGAGTACCAGATCACCTGAGTGCAGAGTTATGGTCAGTACCAAACTAGCGTAGGGTTCCTTCTCTTAGTACCAGATGAGTGCAAGAATGACCATTGGTACCAGATGGGCACAACAAGCTGGTTCAGTACTAGAATAGCGCATAGGTGAACATTGTATTCTGGTTCTTGAAGAGATTTTGACACAGTACCTGGTGGCAATGCCTTGTAGAAGTAGCTGGTGTTTTGTGATCTGGTTCAATTGAAAAACCATGTAGATGTAACAAATACCAACACTTAGGAATTCTGAGTTTGCATTGGAATAATGCAAAAAGAATTTGGTGACTAGACTCCAAGTTCTATGACAAGAGGGTATTCTAGAATTGGATGACTAGTTGTTGAGATTTTAGAATCCCCCTCATTTTGGAACCAGGCTTATCACTGCTTCTGTTGGCACTTCCTTTTTATTAAAAATAATAATAATCCTAACTACTACTTTTTTGTGGATTTTTATCGAGCCCAGATTAGTTAATGCTTGCCAATGTTTTCAATTTTAAAGAGTCTAAAAAACTTAAAGAAAACTCTATATATTGTCCCGTGGATTTTTCTCGAGCCTGTGCCAGTTCCCGCTTACCATTATTTTCAATTTTAAAGAGTCTGAAAAACTTAAATAAAACTCTATATACTTTCCCATGGAATTTTCTCGATCTCGAACTAGTTCCTGCTCGTCAGTGTTTTCATTTTTAAAGAGTCTAAAAAACTTAAACAAGACTCCATTTGGTAAATGTCCTCCTTATTCATTTATCTACATGGGAACACAACCAACTTTTTTTTTTGTTAGTATATTAGAAAAATAAAAGAAAAGTTCTATCTAATGACACACCTATGTACATAGCTAAATTAATTCATGCAATTGAACTTACTGTGGTGGATCAACAGGAGAGACCCTCTTGCTTACCAGTTTCATTTCAGAACTCTGAAGAACATTTTTGACAAAATCCTCTTTGGATAGAGGCTTATGATAAACCTTCATTCGATGCCCATTTAGGACAATGGGAGTCTGATTCTTGTCAATGTTATTTATCCTTAGTGATCCATTGTCATAAAATGTATCAACCTCATAGGGTCCCAACCATCTAGTAGACAATTTACCCTTAAAATTTTTGAACCTACTATCATATAGGAGGGCCCAATCACCTGACTGAAAGGACTTCTTTTTGATGTACTTGTCATGCCATTTAGTCCTTTGCTCTTGTATAAGGGGGTTTCTTTGTAGAGAATCATGTATTATCTCATCAAGCTCATTTAATTGTAATCGCCTCTGTTTTTTAGCTTCATTCAGATCCATCCCTAATTGTATAGAAGTCCTGAAGGTTTTTACTTGAAACTCTATGGGAAGTAGTACCTGCTTCCCATACACCAACTCATAAGGTGTATGGTCTGTTGTATTTCTCCAAGCTGTCCTATAGGTCCATAAGACCTCTGACAACCTATCATCCCAGTCTTTGTGATGCAGCTGAACAGTCTTGGTGAGGATAGCCTCTATCACCTTGTTGGTTGATTCCACTTGCCCGTTTGCTTGGGGGTGATAAGGCGAAGATTTTTTGTGTTTGATCCTGTACTGTTCAGTAAGAGCCTTGACCAAATTTGAGGTGAATTGTGTTCCTTGGTCAGTGACTATTTCCCGAGGTACATCAAAACGAGTAAATATTTCTTCAAACAGAAAGTCTACCATAGATTGTTCATTATCCTAATACAAATCCTTAGCTTCCACCCACTTGGTTACATAATCTGTGTAGAATAAGATGTACTTATTCCTACAAGACATGGGGTTAATAGGTCCTATGAAATCCAAAGCCCATTTTTCAAAGGGTTCGATCACTACTTGGGGTTAGAGAGGCATTTCATCAACTGTAGTAGGTTTTCCCACTCTTTGGCAATCATCGCAGCTGGCCACATATTTATTTGCTTCTTTAAAAATGGTTGGCCAATAATAGCCGGACTGTAGAATCTTGTATGTTGTCCTTTTGTTAGCAAAATGGCCTCCACATGGGCCATCATGACAGGCTCTGAAAATATCCTTCATCTCATCCTCCCGAACACTCCTTCTGATCACCAAGTCTGGTCTAGTTCGGTATAAGCAATCATCATTCCACATGTAATTGGCACTTAGTTGGACAATTCTTTGTTTCTCTCGGGAAGACCGATTTTGAGGTAGCTTTCATGTTACAAGATATTTGGCTACATCTTCATACCAAGGGGTGTAAGTAGAAATATCAAATAGGTTCTCATCCAGAAAATCATCATCTGCTAGAGTATTGTCACCCGTATGAATAAGTCTAGACAAGAAATCATCAACTAAATTATCTCTTCCAGGCCTATCAATGATGGTGATATTGAATTCTTGTAGTAATAACAACCATCTAGTCACTCTATCATTTGTAACAGGCTTGTTCATTAAAAATCTGATGGCTGAATGGTTAGTATGCACAAAGACTTCATACCCTGTTATGTAGTGTCTAAACTTGTTGATGGCATGTACTACTGAAAAAAAAAATATTTTTCCATGACAGTGTAATTTACTTCAGCAGGTGAGAGATTCTTGTTGATAGAGTATATAACATAAGGAATCTTTCCTTCCCTTTGTCCTAAGACAACCCCCAAAGCGGTATCTGAGGCATCTGTGCAAATATGGAAAGGAAGAGACCAGTTTGGTCCTCTCAAAACAGGGGCACTTGACAGCTTTGTTTTCAAAATTTCAAAGGAGATTTGGCATTGTTCATTCCAACAAAATTCAACATCCTTTGTCAACAGTTTGAATAGGGGGGAAACTAAGTTTGTAAAATTTTGAATGAACCTCCTATAGTAACCATCATTCCCTAAGAAACTTCTGACTTCCTTTTGTGAGCTAGGGATCTTGATTTGGGAAATAATGTCAATCTTGGTAGGGTCTACTCTTATTCCTGTACCAAAGATGTGGTGACCTAGAACGATTCCTTTAGTGAGAAACATTCTAGAATTTTTATGACTGAGAGAAAGGTTGGTCTCTTTACACCTAACCAGTACTTTCTCCAAATTGTCCAATACCTATTGGAAATAATTTTGTACACTATGAAGTCATCCATGTAAATTCCACACAGTCATGGGTCAAATAAGACAAAATGGCCAAGACATCCCTTTGAAAGGTAGCAGGGGCATTACATAAACCAAAAGGAAGAACCCTATAGGAATAGGTCCCCCAGGGGTAGGTAAATGTGGTTTTATCCTGGTCTTCTGGTGAAATTTGGATTTGATTGTAACCACTAAACCCATCCATGAAATAAAAATACCTCTTCCCAAACAAAGTGTCCAAGACATAGTATATGAAAGGCAAGGGAAAGTAATATCTATAGGTATCCTGGTTTAATTCTCAAAATTCCACACAAATCCTCCATTTCCCATTTTTATTAGGTACAACAACTAATGGGGAGACCCACTTGCTATCTGATATAGGGTAAATGAAATTGGCTTGCAGAAGTTTTTGGAGTTCTTCTTTCACTATGTATTTCAAGGCTAGATTCATTCTTCTTTGGAGTTTCCTAACAGATCTGATTTGATCGTTAGTGTAAATATGATGCATACATGTGTCTGGGTGGATCCCTTTCATGTCGGAGTAATCCCATGCAAAAGCACCAAATTGCCCTTGAATCATCTGTATCAACTTCTGTTGTTGATCTGTTTCTAAGCTAACATTGATATACAAAGATTTCCCAGGACTGATTTCAACATCTTGAACAACTGATTCTTTCCCTTAATCTATTTTTGAAATGGTGGCTACTGTAGAGGTGGAAGGGTGCCAAATTTCTTGGAATTCAGAGCTAAAGATATGTGTATAGTTAGGAAAAGATTGAGAATATTCAATGCATGCTGAATCAACCAAGAATAGACTTAAAATTTGTTCTTTAGTTTTCTCTTGAACTCCTTTTACTTGTTCAAGTGTCATCAATGGATGAGTACAATCCTCCTCCCCGTAGGGATTCTCCAACTAGAGAGGAACTTTAGTGGCTGGTTGGGTAGGGGGGAAAAGGATAAGTTTTTGACTTTGAGTGCCATTGGAAATTGTCATCTCTCCATATCAACAACTAATAAATACATCAGTAGTGGCCAACCAAGGTCGGTCGAGTAATAGTGGGTGTCCTGGTTTGGAGGATTTGGGATGAATTACTAAGAAATCCACATGGTATTCCCAAGAATCCAAGGTAACTGTTATATCGTCTAAACTTCCTACTGGGGTGATAACTGATTTGTCTGCAAGCTCCAACAAAGTTTGTGTTGGTCTTAGGTGATCTAGTTGCAGTGTTTTCATAGTGTTTATTGACATAAAATTTATTGTTGCCCCTATAGCAATCAGTGTGTTTGGAAAAGAAACACCATTAATTTCTATGGTTACCACTAGGTTTCCTGTCTCACTATACTTTGATGGAATTTCTGTTATAAACTCTGACAACTGTCCAACCACCTGTATGACAAAAGGCTCCTTCCTCTTCCTCCCTGGATTTTTAATGCAAATTTCCCTTACAATTTTAGCATAAATAGGTATATCCTTGAAGGCATGTAGTAGGGGGATCTTCACACATATATTTCTAAGTTCAGTCTCTAGATTATGTCCTAGAGGTTCTTCAGATTTCTTCACAAGTAACCTTTCTATATAAGAAGGATTTGTTTTCTGAGGTGTTTCTACTGCATGAGAATTGGGAGGAGGAGTTTCTTGTTGTACAAGGGTGTTTCTTTCTTCATTTAATGGATTAGCCATTTGTTCTTCTCTTTGAAGTGTTTGCATATCTATTTGTTCTTCTTCTTGATCTGTGTGATTATCTACTTGTTCTTATTCTTGAATAACCACAATAGGATTTGTTTTATTTAGAACCCTCCTTGATCTTAATTCAATCCCATTAAATGGAGCTGGATTTATAACATAAGTGGGGAAGGTTTGTACTTCAACATTTTGTATAGGTTGTGTAGGCCTGTTATTCGAATTAGGGATAGGTTGTGCAGGAATAGGGGTAGGTCGAGGAGGGTTTTGAATAGGTGCAACTTGCATTTGTTGCTGCATATTTGTATTCATAGGTAGTGCAAGTTGTTGCTGCAGTTGTGGAGGTGGAGGAAAAGAAGGAGGATTAAATCTTGGGAGAAATTGAGAAATATTTGAAGGGTATTGTGGATAGGTGGGAAAAATTGTTGGATGAAAGGTAACATTCCCATACAAAGGCCCTCTAAATCCTTTTTGCCAAGGTTGGATTTGTGGCTTTTGTGGTGACCATTCAGGATAAGACATGGGGGGTACCCATTGTTGTTGTGAATATTGTGTAGTAGGGTTTGCAAACATATTGGGATTTTGTTGTCTCCATGGCCTCTTAGGGGGGTAGGATGTTTCATAAGGTTCTCCTCCTCCTTTGAATAAGGATTTAAGTCTAGGTAAGGAAGGCCAATCATTGGTAGGGTGATCCTCTGTACAAAGGCCACATATTTCAATAACATTAAGGGGGAATTCCTTTTTAGGATGTTTTTTCCTACACCAATGACAGAAAATTGCCAAAGCAACATTTTCTTCCTATTGTTCCATTTTAATTTTTATGGTATCAAGTTGGGAACTGATGGTGTTTAGGATGTATGTTTTGAATTTTTCTAATAGATTCCCCAATTCGATCCTAGTAACACCTCCTAATGTGGGTTTAACAATTCTGTTTGTAGGATCCCTTACACTTTTTCTAGTTTTGGCTTGACTGCGGGAATACCTTTTACAATGCTATGCTATGTCTGCAAATGGATTTTGGTACACATCTCCAAAACTCATGAGGTTTAGTACTTCAATGCAGTCATCCCTCACACCCTTTAGGAAGATAGTCCTAACTGTAGTTGTGTCTAAGGAAAATTGCTTAGTCTTTTGATAGTTGTATAGGAACCTCTCTAGGTAATCTTCCAATCTTTCTTCCTCAGATTATTGCATTTTAAATATGTCATTTATAACATCCCTAGGTCTATAGTAATATTGGTATTTCTGGAGGAAGGTCTCCTTCATACCATCCCAAGATAAGATAGTGTGTTCTCCTAGGCTCATAAACCACCTTAGTGCTGAATCTTTCAGTGTAGCTGGAAAGAGTTTTAATTTTTGTGCATTATTAGTGTAATTATAACTTCTACATAGTATATCAAATTCAAACAAAAATGAATCAGGGTCTTTTGTTGACATACCATGGAAGTGAGGACAGTGGAATGTTCTTCATGGCAACGTCTCTAGTGATGTCCAGTATGGGGAATCCAAATGTCTTTGTTTCATTAGCTGCATTTCCATCTTCTTTTGCCATATCTCCAAACAATTTATAGGGTGGTGGTGATGTCTTTCCACTAAGTGATGGTTCAACCACTGGGTTGTTTGGTATATCTAGTTGTCCCAATGTTCTGTGTGGTTCTCCAATGACAGATGCAACCTCCTCTATTACTACCTCTATTTCTTTTCCAACTTCACCTTTTGATGGGGTCGCCAATGCTTCCCCTCTTGCCTGTTGTCTTATGCTTTCAATCTGAACAATGGCTTCAGATTTAGTGCCTTTGGATATTGTTTCAATTGCTTCCTTTGAGCTCTCTCCTCTGAGAATTTTTCTTGCGCAAATTTTAGATGAATTAGTGTTGTTGTTGG
>JASDQU010271808.1:2731-15314 GCA_032191745.1 Picea mariana
GTAGAGTAGGCTAGAGTAGGCTAGGCTAGGTAGAGTAGGCTAGGCTAGGATAGAGTAGTCTAAGCTAGATAGAGTAGGCTAGGCCAGGTAGAGTAGGCTAGGCTAGGTTAGGCAAGGGAAGGTAGAGTAGGCTAGGTAGAGTAGACTAGGCTAAGCTAGGCTAGGCTAGGCTAGGCTAGGTAGAGTAGGCTAGAGTAGGATAGGCTAGGCTAGGATAGAGTAGACTAGGCTAAGCTAAGCTAGGTAGAGTAGTCTAGGCTACATAAAGTAGGCTAGGTAGAGTAGTCTAGGCTAGGCTAAGCGAAGCAAAGCTAGGATAAGCTAGGCTAAGCTAAGCTAGGCTAAGCTAAGCTAGGCTAAGCTAGCCTAGGCTATGCTAGGCTAGGCTAGGCAAAGCTAGACTAAACTAGGTTAAGCAAGGCTAGGCTAGGTAAAGCTAGGCTAGGCTAGGCAAAGCTAGACTAAGCTAGGCAAAGCTAGGCTAGGCTAGGCAAAGC
The DNA here is from genome assembly GCA_032191745.1 of Picea mariana. Taxonomy (NCBI): domain Eukaryota; kingdom Viridiplantae; phylum Streptophyta; class Pinopsida; order Pinales; family Pinaceae; genus Picea; species Picea mariana. The sequence goes on from JASDQU010271808.1 coordinate 3,229, forward strand.
TAGGCAAAGCTAAGCAAGGCTAGGTAGAGTAGTCTAGACTAGGCAAGGCTAGCTATAGTAGGCTAGGCTAGGATAGGATAAGATAGAGTAGGCTAAGCTAGGTAGAGTAGGCTAGGCTAGGTAGAGTAGGCTAGGCTAGGCTAGACTAGGTAGAGTAGGCTAGAGTAAGCTAGGCTAGATAGAGTAGGCTAGGCTAGGCTAGGCTAGGATAGGCTAGGCTAGGTAGAGTAGGCTAGGCTAGGCTAGGTAGAGTAGGCTACATTAGGTTAGGCTAGGTAGAGTAGGCTAGGATAGGATAGGATAAGATAGAGTAGGCTAGGTAGAGTAGGCTAGGCTAGGCTAGGTAAAGTAGGCAAAGTAGATTAGGCTAGAGTAGGTTAGGCTAGGTAGAGTAGACTAGGCTATTTAGAGTAGGCTAGGCTAGGTAGAGTAGGGTAGGTTAGGTAGAGTAGACTAGAGTAGGCTAGAATAGGTTAAGATAGAATAGTGTAGGCTAGGTAGAGTAGGCTAGGCTAGGCTAAGATAGAATAGTGTAGGCTAGGTAGAGTAGGCTAGGCTAGGCTAGGATAGGATAGAGTTGGCTAGGTAGAGTAGGCTAGGCTAGGTAGAGTACGCTAGGCTAGGCTAAGATAGGATAGAGTAGGCTAGAGTAGGTTAGGTTAGGTGGAGTAGGCTAGGTAGACTAGGCTAGGCTAGATAAAGTAGGCTAGGTTAGGAGAGAGTAGGCTAGGCAAGGCTAGGCTAGGTAGAGTAGGCTAGGATAGAGTAGGCGAGGCTAGGGATGTAGGACATGATAGAGAAGTCTAGGCTACGCTAGGCTAGGTAGAGTAGGCTAGGCTAGGGTAGAGTAGGCTATAGTAGGCTACGCGGGGTAGAGTAGGCTAGGTAGAGTAGTTTAGGCTAGGCTAGGTAGAGTAGGCTTGGTAGAGTAGTTTAGGCTAGGCTAGGTAGAGTAGGCTAGTCTAGGCTAGGTAGAGTAGGATAGGCTAGGCTATGTAGAGTAGGCTAGGCTAGGCTAGGTAGAGTAGGATAGGCTAGGCTATGTAGAGTAGGCTAGGCTAGGCTAGGCTAGGTAGAGTAGGCTAGGCTAGACTAGGTAGAGTAGGCTAGAGTAGGCTAGACTAGGTAGAGCAGGATAGGCTATTCTAAGATAGGATAGAGTATGCTAGGCTAGGCTAGGCTAGGTAGAATAGGCTAGGCTGGGTAGAGTAGGGTAGGTAGAGTAGGCTAGAGTAGGCTAGGCTAGGTAGAGTAGGCTAGGCTAGGTAGAGTAGACTAGGCTAGGCTAGGATAGGATAGAGTAGGCTAGGTTAGGCTATGTAGAGAAGGTTAGGCTAGGCTAGGCTAGGATAGGTAGAGTAGGCTAGGTAGAGTAGGCTAGGCTAGGTTAGGATAAGATAGAGTAGGCTAGGCTAGGCTAGGTAGAGTAGGTTAGGCCGAGATAGGCTAGGCTAGGTAGAGTAGGCTAGGCTAGGCTAGGCTAAGTAGAGTTGGCTATGATAAAGTAGGCTAGGCTAGGTAAAGTAGGCTAGGCTAGAGTGGGCTAGGCTAGGCTAGGTTAGGGTAGAGTAGGCTAAGCTAGGTAGAGTAGGCTAGGCTAGGGTAGAGTAGGCTAGGTGGGGTAGAGTAGGGTAGGCTAGGCTACGCTAGTATAGAGTAGGCTAGGCAAGGTAGAGTAGGTTAGGATAGGATAGAGTAGGCTAGGTAGAGTAGGATAGGCTAGGCTATGTAGAGTAGGCTAGGGTAGGCTAGGCTAGGTAGAATAGGTTAGGTAGAGTAGGTTAGGATATGATAGAGTAGGCTAGGATAGGCTAGGCTAGGTAGAGTAGGCTAGGTGTAGTAGGCTAAGTAAAGTAGGCTAGCCTATGCTAGGATAGGATAGAGTAGGCTAGGCTAGGTAGAGTAGGCTAGGATAGGATAGACTAGTCTAAGTAGAGTAGGCTAGCCTAAGCTAAGCTAGGTAGAGTAGGCTAAGTAGACTAGGCTAGCATAGGATAGAGTAGGATAGGTAGAGTAGGCTAGGTTAGGCTAGGCTAGGTAGAGTAGGCTAGAGTAGGCTAGGCTAGGTAGAGTAGGCTAGGCTAAGCTAGGGTAGGATAGATTAGGCTAGGCTAGGATAGAATAGGATAGAGTAGGCTAGGATAGGGTAGGGTAGATAGGTTAGGCTAGGCTAGGCTGCGCTAGGTAGGGTAGGCTAGGTAGAGTAGGCTAGAGTAGGCTAGGTAGAGTAGGCTAGGCTAGGTTAGACTAGGATAGAGTAGATTAGTCCAAGCTAAACTAAGCTAGGCTAAGCAAAGCTAGGCTAAGCTAAGCGAAGCAAAGCTAGGCTAAGCTAGGCGAAGCTGGGCTAGGCTAGGCTAGGCAAAGCTAGGCTAAGCTAAGCGAAGCTAAGCTACGCTAGGTTTGGCTAGGCTTGGCTAGGCTAAGCTGGGCTAAGCTAATCTAGGTTAGGCAAAGGTAGGCTAAGCTAAGCGAAGCAAAACTAGGCTAAGCTAGGCTAAGCTAGGGTTAGAGTAGGCTAAGATAGGCTAGGCTAAGCTAGACTTAGAGTAGGCTAGGATAGGCTAGGCTAGGTAGAGTAGTCTAGGTTAGGCTAGGCTAGACTAGGTAGAGTAGGCTAGGCTAGGCTAGTCTAGATAGAGTAGGCTAGGCAAGGCTAGGSTAGGTAGGGTAGGCTAGGATAGAGTAGGTGAGGCTAGTTATAGTAGGSCATGATAGAGTAGGCTAGAATAGGCTGGGGTAGGTAGAGTAAGCTAGACTAGGCTAGGCTAGGCTAGGTAGAGTAGGCTAGAGTAGGCTAGGCTAGGTAGAGTAGGCTAGGCTAGGATAGAGTAGTCTAAGCTAGATAGAGTAGGCTAGTATAGAGTAGGCTAGTCTAGGGAAGGTAGAGTAGGCTAGGATAGAGTAGGTGAGGCTAGGCTAGGCTAGACTAGGTAGAGTAGGCTAGGATAGGTTAGGCTAGATAGAGTAGGTTAGGCAAGGCTATGCTAGGTAGGATAGGCTAGGATAGAGTAGGCGAGGCTAGGTAGAGTAGGCCAGGATAGTAGGCTAGGCTAGGTAGAGTAGGCTAGATTAGGCTAGGCTAGGCGAGGTAGAGTAGGCTAGAGTAGGCTAGGCTAGGCTAGGCTAGATAGAGTAGGCTAAGTAGAGTATGCTAGGGTAGGCTAGGCTAGGATAGGATAGGATAGAGTAGGCGAGGTAGAGTAGGCTAGGCTAGGCTAGACTAGGTAGTGTAGGCTAGGCTAAGGTAGGCTAGGCTAGGTAGAGTAGGCTGGGCTAGGAGATGATAGATTAGGCTAGGTAGAGTAGCTTAGGCTAGGCTAGGCTAGGCTATGTAGAGTAGGCTAGAGTAGGTTAGGCTACGTAGAATAGGCTAAGCTAGGCTAAGATAGGATAGAGTATGCCAGGCTAAGCTAGGCTAGGTATAACAGGCTAGGCTGGGTAGAGTAGGGTAGGTAGAGTAGGATAGAGTAGGCTAGGCTAGGCTAGGATAGGATAGAATATGTTAGGTAGAGTAGGCTAGGCTAGGCTAGGTAGAGTAGGTTAGGCTAGGATAGGTAGAGTAGGCTAGTCTAGGTAGAGTAGGCTAGGATAGGTTAGGATAAGATAGAGTAGGCTAGGCTAGGCTAGGTAGAGTAGGCTAGGAGGAGTAGGCTAGAGTAGGCTAGGCTAGGTAGAGTAGTGTAGGCTAGGCTAGGATATGATAGAGCAGGCTAGGTAGAGTAGGCTAGGCTAGAATATGATAGGATAGAGTAGGCTAGGATAGGGTAGGGTAGGTAGGCTAGGCTAGGCTAGGGTAGGCTAGGTAAGGTAGGCTAGGTAGAGTAAACTAGAGTAGGCTAGGCTAGGTATAATAGGCTAGGCTAGGATAGAGTAGGCTAGAGTAAGCTAGGCTAGGCTAGGCTAAAGTAGGCAAGGCTAGGTACAGTAGGCTAGGCTAGGCTAGGATAGGTAGAGTAGGCTTGGTAGAGTTGGCTATTTTAGGCTAGGCTAGGTAGAGTAGGCTAGGCTAGGCTAGGTAGAGTAGGCTAGGCTAGGCTAGGTAGAGTAGGCTAGGCTAGGCTAGGAGAGGATAGAGTACGCTAGGTAGAGTAGTCTAGGCTAGGCTAAGCTAGGTATAGTACGCTAGGTAGAGTAGGCTAGATTAGGCTAGGCTAGGTAGAGTAGGCTAGGCTAGGATAGGATAGGATAGAGTAGGCTAGGTAGAGTAGGCTAGAGTAGGCTAGGCTAGGTAGAGAAGGCTAGGCTAAGCTAGGATAGAGTAGACTAGGCTAGGCTAGGCTAGGCTAGATAGAGTAGGCTAAGTAGAGTAGGCTAGGCTAGGATAGGATAGGATAGAGTAAGCGAGGTAGAGTAGGCTAGGCTAGGCTAGACTAGGTAGTGTAGATTAGGCTAGGGTAGGCTAGGCTAGGTAGAGTAGGCTAGGCTAGGAGAGGATAGATTAGGCTAGGTAGAGTAGGCTAGGCTGGGCTAGGCTAGGCTATGTAGAGTAGGCTAGGATAGGCTAGGCTAGGTAGAGTAGTCTAGGCTAGGCCAAGCTAGACTAGGTAGAGTAGGCTAGGCTAGTCTAAGCTAGGAGCGAGTAGGCTAGGCAAGGGTAGGCTAGGTAGAGTAGGCCAGGATAGAGTAGGCGAGGCTAGGTAGAGTAGGCCAGGATAGAGTACGCTAGGCTAGGCCAGGCTAGACTAGGTAGAATAGGCTAGGCTAGTCTAATCTAGGAGCGAGTAGGCTAGGCAAGGGTAGGTTAGGTAGAGTAGGCTAGGATAGAGTAGGCGAGGCTAGGTAGAGTAGGCCAGGATAGAGTAGGCTAGGCTAGGCTAGGCTATAGGTAGAGTAGGCTAGAGTAGGCTAGGCTAGGCTAGGTAGAGTAGGCTTGGCTAGGTAGAGTAGGCTAGAGTAGGCTAGGCTAGGTAGAGTAGGCTAGGCTAGGATAGAGTAGGCTAGGCAAGGCTAGGCTAGGCTAGAGTAGGCTAGGCTGGGTAGAGTAGGCTAGGCTAGGCTAGAATAGGTAGAGTGGGCTTGGTAGAGTTGGCTAGAGTAGGCTAGGCTAGGTAGAGTAGGCTAGGCTAGGCTAGGAGAGGATAGAGTACACTAGGTAGAGTAGTCTAGGCTAGGCTAAGCTAGGTATAGTACGCTAGGTAGAGTAGGCTAGATTAGGCTAGGCTAGGTAGAGTAGGCAAGGCTTAGATAGGATAGGATAGAGTAGGCTAGGTAGAGTAGGTTAGAGTAGGCTAGGCTAGGTAGAGTAGGCTAGGCTAGGCTAGGGTAGGATAAGTAGAGTAGGCTAGGGTAGGCTAGGCTAGGATAGGATAGGATAGAGTAGGTGATGTAGAGTAGGCTAGGCTAGGCTAGACTAGGTAGTGTAGGCTAGGCTAGGGTAGGCTAGGTTAGGCTAGGCTAAGCTAGGGTAGTGTAGGCTAGGCTAGGGTAGAGTAGTGTAGGCTAGGCTAGGCTAGTGTAGGCTAGACTAATCTAGGCTAAGCTAGGCTAGGCTAAGCTAGGCTAAGCTAGAATAGGCTAGAGTAGGCTAGAATGGGCTAGAGTAGGCTAGGCTAGGGTAGAGTAGGCTAGGGTAGAGTAGGCTAGGCTAGGCTAGGCTAGGTAGAGTAGTCTAGGATATGATAGGATAGAGTAGGATAGACTAGGTTAGAATAGGCTAGATAGAGTAGGCTAGGATGGGGTAGGGTAGGTAGGCTAGGCTAGGATAAGATAGGATAGAGTAGGTTGGGCTAGGCTAGGCTAGGTAGAGTAGGCTAAGTAGAGTAGCCTAGAGTAGGCTAGGCTAGGATAGAGTAGGCTAGAGTAGGCTAGACTAGGTAGAGTAAGCTAGGCTAGGCTAGGCTAGGTAGAGTAGGCTAGAGTAGACTAGGCTAGATAGAGTAGGCTAGGTGAGGATAGGATAGGATAGAGTAGGCTAGGTAGAGTAGGCTAGGCTAGGCTAGGTAGAGTAGGCTAGGCTAGGATAGAGTAGTCTAGGCTAGGTAGAGTAGGCAAGGATAAAGTAGGCTAGGCTAGGCTAGGTAGAGTAGTCTAGGCTACGTAGAGTAGCCTAGGATAGACTACGTAGAGTAGGCTATGTAGAGTAGTCTAGGCTATATAGAGTAAGCTAGGTAGAGTAGTCTAGACTAGGCTAAACAAGGTTAGGCTAAGAAAGGCTAGGCTAAGCTATGTTAGGCAAAGCTAGGCTAGGCTAAGCTAGGCTAAGCAAAGCTAGGCTAAGCTAGGCTAGGCTAAGCTAGGCTAAGCTAGACTAAGCTAAGCTAAGCTAAGCTAGGCTAGGATAGGCTAAGCTAGGCTAAGCTAAGCGAGGTAAAACTAGGCTAGTCTAAGCGAGGCAAATGTAGACTAAGCTAAGCTATGCTAGTATGAGCTAGGCTAAGCTAAGCTAAGTTAAGCTAGGCTAAGCTAGGCTAGGCTACGCTAGGCTAAGCTAGGCAAGGCTATGCTAGGCTAAGCTAGGCTAGGCTAGGCTACGCTAGGTTAGGCTACATTAGGCTAGGCAAGGCAAGGCAAAGAAAGGCTAGGCAAAGCTAAGTGAAGCAAAGATAGGCTCAGCTAAGCTAGGCAAAGCTAGGCTAAGCTAAGCTAGGATAAGCTAAGCTAGCATTAGCTAGGGTGAGCTAGGCTAAGCTACGTAGAGTAGTCTAAGATAGAGTAGGCTAGGCTATGTAGAGTAGGCTAGATTAGGTTAGGCTAGGCTAGAATAGAGTAGTCTAGACTAGGTAGAGTAGGCTAGGCTAGGCTAGATAGAGTAGGCTACGTAGAGTAGGCTAGATGGAGTAGTCTAAGCTAGGCTAAGCGAAGCAAAGCTAGGCTAAGCTAGGCTAAGCTAAGCTAGGAAAAGCTAGGATAGGCTAGGCAAAGCTAGGCAAAGCTAGACTAAGCTAGGAAAAGCTAGATTAAGCTAGGCTAAGAAAGGCTAGGCTAAGCAAGGCTAGGCTAAGCTATGCTAGGAAAAGCTAGGCTAGGCTAATCTAGGCTAAGCAAAGCTAGGCTAAGCTAGGCTAAACTAGGTTAAGCTAGGCTAAGATAAACTAGGCTAACCTAGACTAAGCTAAGCTAAGCTAAGCTAGGCTAGACTAGTATAGAGTAGGCTAACCTAGGCTACGCTAGTATAGAGTAGGCTAGGCAAGGTAGAGTAGGTTAGGATATGATAGAGTAGGCTAGGTAGAGTAGGATAGGCTAGGCTATGTAGAGTAGGCTAGGATAGGCTAGGCTATGTAGAATAGGCTAAGCTAGGCTAGGCTAGGTAGAGTAGGTTAGGATATGATAGAGTAGGCTAGGCTAGGCTAGTTTAGGTAGAGTAGGCTAGGTGTAGTAGGCTAGGTAGAGTAGGCTAGCCTAGGCCAGAATAGGATAAAATAGGCTAGGCTAGGTAGAGTAGGCTAGGATAGGATAGACTATTCTAGGTAGAGTAGGCTAGCCTAAGCTAGGCTAGGTAGAGTAGGCTAAGTAGAGTAGGCTAGACTAGGCTAGCATAGGATATAGTAGGATAGGTAGAGTATGCTAGCCTAGGCTAAGTAGAGTAGAGTAGGCTAGAGTAGGCTAGAGTAGGCAAGGTAGAGTAGGCTAAGTAGAGTAGGATAGGTAGAGTAGGCTAGAGTAGATTAGGCTACGTAGATTAGGCTAAGCTAGGGTAGGATATGATAGAGTAGGCATTTAGAGTAGGCTAGACTAGGTAGAGTAGGTAAGGTAGAATAGGCTAGCCTAGGCTAGGATAGGATAGAGTAGGCTAGGTAAGGTAGGGTAGGGTAGGCTAGGCTAGGTTAGGTAGAGTAGGCTAGGCTAGGCTAGGTAGAGTAGGCTAGAGTAGGTTAGGCTAGGTAGAGTAGGCTAGGTTACGCTAAGATAGGAGAGAGTAGAATAGGCTAGGTAGAGTAGGCTAGGCTAGGGTAGGATAGGATAGAGTAGGCTAGGCTAGGATAGGTAGAATAGGCTAGGCTAGGTAGAGTAGCCTAGCCTAGGCTAGGCTAGGCTAGAGTACGTAGAGTAGGCTAGGCTAGGTAGAGTAAGCTAGGCTAAGCTAAGCTAGACTAAGCTAAGCTAAAATAAGCTAGGCTAAGCTAAGCGAAGCTAAGCTAGGCTAAGTTAAGCTAAGATAAGCTAGGCTAAGTTAAGTTAGGCTAGCACAGGATAGAGTAGGACACCACTTATGAGATCATAAGTTTGGTGTAATTCTCTTCTTCCAGTCCTCACTTATGAGATCATAAGTTTGACATCATCTATTTTGTAGCTCTTCTCATACCACTCATGAGATCATAAGTTTGGTATGATTCTCTCTTTTCCCATCCCCTTTCACCATTAGAAAGCTTGCTTATATAGCCTTGGAGAGGCTCAACAATCTTGAGATATCTTTGGGGAGGTTGAGGATTTGCCTCCTTCAGTTGAGGACCTGCCCTACGATCATGGCTTGATCAGGGATTCGAGCTCAACTGCCTTCCAAGAATGAAAAGAAGCTTCCCCCATCCGTCTCAACAACTTAACAACCGCCCAGAATAGGTAGCGCTCCTTCAAAAGGGCTATCAGAGCATTGTAGCACTCCCTAGTAATCTTTAGGGGGCGCTGGCGCCCTCAAAATCCATAACGCTCCTTCAAAAGGGCCTGGGAGCGTTATAACGCTCCCTGAAAGTGTAAGGGGAGCGCCGGCGCTCCGAGATAGTGTAAGGGGGAGCGCTCCTCTCTGGGAAGCGCAATAGTGTAAGAGGGTTTGCCGATTGAATAGCTTGGTAAGCAGACTCAACCAAACTTAACGACATAACGTCGGCGAAACGAACATGATCTCTAGGATCAGGGACTATCCAAGGGTCGGCAGACACTGGAAGTTCACGAGGCACGGTAGAGATCATGTTGATAGATGCAACTAACGGGCTTGGAATAGTGGGTGGTGGTATGGGAAAAGTTCCCATTAATGATGAGTCTTTTAAAAGACCAACGCCAACATTCTCATAATCCGGTGGGGTGTTTGCTATGAACAGTATATTTCTCGTGCAAGTATCGGCATTAAAGAAAGCAAGTTGATCAACCGTGACCACTTTACCTTGATGAGGAAAACGGAGGACACGGAAAAGGGTTGACATGACAGCATGCATAGAATCGACCCAACTTCGTCCAAGTAGGAGATTATAATCCAGAGGAGTATCAAAAACTTCCACTTCTATCTGGACGGTCTTACCTTCTAGAGTAATAGGAAATGACGGAAGAACACCATATGGCTTAAAACCAGAGCCATTGAAGGCTCGCAAAGTGTTTTGTGATTCCATTAACGGTGGAGAGCCAATGGCTTTCCAACAAGAAAAAGACATTACTCACGTAGAGGTACCTTCATCAACAACCGTCTGACAAATGCTCTTGTCGGCGATGACAACCTGTATTTGGAATGCAAGTTGAGGGGGTAGCCTTGGAATATGATCATCCAAGTTAAATACTATCAAATTTGAATCCGTAGGATCAATTCCACCTATCGCTTTCAACAGAGATCTCCGCTGTGCGGGACAAGACTGGAGGACTTCGAGGGCAGACATCACTGAGGGTGCTTGGGCCAGATCTTCGACAATGCTATAGTTCTCGGCTGCCCTAGCATGAGGATTGAATGCCAACTTCTTAACTACACCTTTGGGCGGTCGTAAAACTGTATCAAGACTTGGTCTTTCGATATGAAGAGGACCAGTGGTAGGTGGATTGGGTGGAGAAGGCTGTACCAAATCGGGAGGTAAGTCATCAACCTTCTCTTTGGCAAGAGTGTAGTCTTTAGCTCTAGTGGTAAGTGTAACATTATTCTTCGTAGAATCACCAGTGCACATCAAAACATAGGACTGTGTAGAGGTAGACAGTTGGTCATGGATGACCAATGAAGCCTGCTGTTGAGACGGGAAGGGTTGAGACAAGACTGCCGGCGTAGAAGGTTTCAGTGTTCCTTGAAGGAACTTGGTGACCTCGGCACGTCTTGGACAATCCTTCGTGTAGTGATCATCACCACACATAAGGAAATGATAGCGTGGCTTGCGTTTATCTCGTTCATCAGCAGGAGGTGGTTTGGTTTGTTCATTAGGATTGTTGTTTTTACCCTCCTTATTCTTGCCTCTCCCTTTTCTGGACTTAGTCTTACCAGCCAGCGTAGTTTGAACAACGTTCACTTCTGAAGTTTTACCGGTGGGAGGAGTAGGAGACAGAGCACTTTGTACATTAGAAGAATTGGATTTCGGGGTTGTAGTGGACATAGAATGCGAGTGGCTATGAGTAGAACCAATCACACCATCAGCTGCATGTGAGGCAGCTGGAGTAGTAGAAGTAGTAGAAGTACCAGGACAAGGTAGATCGGGCAGTAAATCATACAAAGTTCCCGTTTGCGAATAAATGAGATCGAGATACTGAGAATGACTAATAGCCTGTTCTTCGGTGACAACACCGCCCATAGCAATGTCTTTTCCAATTTTGTTTACAAAGGATTTTGTAAACCATTCTGCCAGTAACTGATCAGGAAGTTCAAGTTTGATGAGACGTCTCCTTCGTCGCCACTCATGAATATGATCAGATATGTGAGTGCTTGTACTTTGTTTGAAAGAGGTTAAAATCTCAATTCCAGTATCGTAACGGATTGGTAACTGGTAATATGTCAGAAAAGCCATAGCAAGGGTGTTGAAATCGGAAAAGAAACCTCGTGGTAATTCAATATACCACTTCATAGCATCTCCCGTAAGAGTTCTTTGAAAAAGACGCAGTCTAATGGAGTCATCCATCAACGATTTGGATGAACACCACAAGTGGAAATTCATGACATGATTATTTGGGTCCTCTCCTGTCTTCCCATCGAATTTGGGAATGTCTGATGGAAGCTTTGCAGGAATAGTAGGCCATTGGGGAGAGTGACAAATAGGATCGTTAAGAATCCTATACAAGTCTGGAAAATCCAAAGTAGCAAGAAAAGGCAATTTTCGATTCACCTGTGGATACTGGTGACTTTGGGGTGGAAGCCCAGTCGGTAAACCAGTGGGAGCATATGCAATTTGCCCCCAGAGAGATTATCCTGGTTGGCCCTGTGGTGGTTGAATCGGATAATAACCCCAAGGATTTTGACCTTGAGTTTGGGGTTGAGCAGTTTGACCAGAACCCCAGATAGGATTAGTCACTCCTAGATAGGGTTGGCCTGTAGTAGGGACAGCTTGCTGCCCCCCAACATTTTGAGGAAAATTTTGCATAAGTTGATTCCAATACTGGGCCAATGCAGGAGGTATATTCTGTCCTAACGGTGAGGTCGGGGCCCCTACCAAAGGGATAGTTCCACCCGGAAGTTGTATACCAACTGTAGGTTGTGAAATAGTTGTAGTATGTCCAAGAAAAGGAAACGTATTACCCTGACCACCAACAGGAACTTTTACATTAGGCGCAATGGTCGGAATAAGGCCACTAGGATTAGTATTTCCAGGAGGGAAAAATTGAGGAGGGAGTGTCGGGATGAAACTGGGAATAGAATGCCCAGGAAACTGAGGACCACCTGGAGAACCAGTGGGAGTTTGAGGTGGTGTTGGATGCAGAGCATTCAACGTGGGATTTAACGCATGGTAACCAGGAGGTAGATTCGGAGTAACCTCAGGTATTCTCTGAGTATTGATAGGTGCAAGAGTAGTCGCAGGAATCCCGGTTGGGACACTCATAGTATTAGCACTGTGGGCCATCTCGGGAGGAAGAACAAAACGATAAGAGGTAGTCTCAAGTGTATTCTCAAGCGTAGTCTCGGGTTCAGGAGACGCAGGAGGGTTGATGATTTCGTAGACAGGGGATTCAGTACCAAATAAAACTCGTCGAAAATCACCAGACCAAGAAGGATCTTGGCCTACTGCACCGTGAGAAGGCCCAGCAATCGATTCAGAGGCTGGAAGATCATCACCAGAAAGATGAAACCGCCCCGAAGTTTGTTCACCACGAAGAATGTGATAATCCTCTATAGTATTGGTAATTCGAAATTCCTCAAGAGGATCAGTGGTTTGTATCTGTGGAGGTGGTGTAAAGACTTCTGGGACGTCACTTATGTCCACGTGTGGTAAAGTAACAAGAGGGATTTCACCCGAACAAGGAGAGTCCTCAGGGGT
>JASDQU010271811.1:0-15270 GCA_032191745.1 Picea mariana
TATACCCAACAACTATGATGAAGTCTCCATTGCATGGTGGTCACGCATTTTTTTCTCAAGAGTTTGTTTTCATTCCCAATTTTCATGCAATCGAGTCCACATGAAATTGGAATTGGTGACACTAAATTGTACCTTCATTACCTCTTTTCACACCTCTCCAATCATGAGCTAAAAAATTCCTTTAAACCACACAACACAACATATATTTATGTAATGGTGTGCTACATTATATCTTTGAGGTTTACCCCCAATATTCTATCCAATGTGAACCAAGCAGTAAGGCCTTGCTGGAGATAGTAGAACCATCCAAGATTAAAAAGCCACAAGAAGAAACTCCAGGGCATCAATGCAAACTGCCATATCCCCTAGACATAATGAAAAACAAAGAAAATGACCTTGGATCCAAAGAAAAGAACCCAACAATGCTAAGGAAAGCTTCCAATGCATGTCTGATTCCAAGCTATAGATGACACCCTGAATGGATATCCCAACACTAGTGCTTCAAGAGCCAACACAATGACAAAATATATAACCATGATCCCTTCCAAAACCAACTCCAAATTTAACCCACACACAAATTACCATACATCCATTGAATGTTTCATAACCCTGCACACTACCACTTTGAAGGTGAGTAATGAGGGTGAAAAAAAGAGTAACCACCTATCTTTTTGAGGTATTGAAGTGTACTACTTGTTAACCATTGGGATCCCCATACAATGCATATATTAAGACTAAGGTAAGGGGGCTCTAAATGGCATTCCCCCATTTATTCTCAAATACCCTTCATTTAGATTGGAGCCAATGTTGGCTTGTAGATTGGCTTCAAATTTTAATTTCCCTGACACATGCTAGCAAGAAACAAAGGCAAAATGTTGCAATACACTGATGATCCTTCACCAGGTGACGTGATGTAGACAAAAAAAATTGAGAGGCGATTGAGATACCAAAGATTGATTTATAGTACAAGAGTCTCCGATGATTTTTATATGTGTCACACCTCTTTGTTTTAGCAAATTAATTCCTTGATAAGTTGCTAATTCCTCTTGGTGTCTCTCCCCAAACCCCAGACATATTCTAATTTATTTTGTCTTGTGGGGTCATAGATAACCCCGCCACACCTACCACCCTTTAGTTTTTTTTCAAATCTCAATAAAAAAATAAAACAAATTGAACTTTGTTTGATCTTCATAATTGAAGTTCCAAATCACCAAGCCTAATCTACCACTTGTGGACTTGGGTCGTCTTTATTATCTAGGACCTTGGATTTCCTGTTGCACCATTGGAGGTCCTTAAGCCAAGTTTTCTCCTTGATTTCATAGTTTAACATTGTGATTGCTCGTATTTTATTAGATTTGATATTTTCTAGTGAAAAATTCCTCACTTTCACTGCCACTCGTTGAGGAGTTATTAGATCTTGATGAACAATGGAGTCATTACAAACAAGATATATATTCCACATGCAAGAATTTTTAGCATGGAAATTCAAACTCACCTCGAGAGTTTTTTGTTCGCTACAATGCATGCTTAGATATACAACTTGGTATGAAAAAAACATTTTATTTTAGTTTCAAGGGAACAAAATAACCCTTTTCAATTCCTCAAAACAAATTATCCATATCAAGTAGGTGAAGGAGAAATCCAAGGACAAATGCTTGATTATTTCTGTGTTTATATAGCACAGACACCTTGAAGGACCTTCTATATCGCTCCTCTTTAAATTTTCAACTGCACCATTTTCCAATAGAAAATTCACACCTTTGGTAGAGAATGTCCTTTCCATATTCTTTTCCAAATTTTCAAGCAAGGTGAAAGATCCATTTTTCTACTGCATGGATGTAGCCTTGATTCACTAAATGTTTCCAAAGCCCCCCACCCTCGGAATCATTACTATTCATTCTTAGAGGTGTCGATCCACAAAGATGGAAAAAGAGAGAGGACAATTGACCCCTGTTATTATTACGGGGAAGAGTGTCTTCCTTCCTTCTCCAAAAGACTCCCAAAAAGATCAAAGAGATTACTTGTTCTTGGAAAATTCTATTTTAGATAAGGATCACATTCTTTAATAAATTGTAGTTTATAGTTTAGTGTTTAATCGATGAATTATTGTTATTATTATTAATTTAAATTATTAATAATTTGTTCAATTTAATAAAAAAATATTGTTTCAATTTTTTTTTATTAAAAAAATATTTATTTGTTATTCAATGTTAAATTAATGTAATTTTGTTTTATACATGTGAGCTTTGTATTGAAGATGGGAAAATCTATTATAATTAAATTGATAATTAGTGGTGAGAATAATCATCATTGAATGTCGGTTGATTCATCACCATTATTTAAGGAAAATCACACCATTTGAAATGATTCATTGGTGGTTCATAAGAGGGAAAACTTTTACTCTTTTTAGATGCCTCTAGGTCTTGAGAAATTAACTTATTTCCTTTAGTTTGAGGAAGATAAGATCATAATGAATTAGAAGTAGTTTTAGGTTTATTTTGACTTGACCAAAATTATTATTTCAACCTATATATTATCCACACAAAATAGAGTTTTCTTTGTAGTCATCATCTAAGTAACCTCAAGTTGGGTCATATACTTTTTTATAGATTAATTCCATACATGAAACCAAATACTATATCAATTATCATTTAACCTAAACTCTTTCCTCTTGTCCCAAAAAAATACACCGAACTCTTACTCTTAACTTATAACTAATTTTTTTATTATGAATATTATAATAACAACATAGTGAACAAACTTTGAATTAAAAACATAACCATGTGTATGAATGTAACCATGTTATTTATATAATCCAATCATTTAAATAAATATTGATAAAAATGTAATTTGATCTTCTAGGGAATAAACTAGTTTCCAGTGGCAAGCATAAGTTAACCTACAACATATTGGAAAAACAGATACGTGAGAGAAACAGGTACGGCCACATATCCCACATTGGTCATGGTACCAACCGAGAGGAAAACATCACATTTCATGGGCTAGATCCAACACCATGCACTGCTACCAATGAAAACTAACAAACACTTTCTACGCATAGTTCCCTACGGAAGAAACATGCAAAACAGATCTATATGAAACAAATTAAAGACACTCCTTCCATTGCATGTGCAATTTGCAATCAATTGAATTCCGCAAAAAACACTAAGTCTTTCATGCCTGATCTAGAAGCAGAATACCTTCGCTTGACACTAAATGATAAAACATTTTCCAGTGGCAATATTTGTCTTCCATGCAAACAATCACTTGAAAATGGAAAACTTCCACACTTTGCAACGCCTGACCAAATAAGATGCAATACACCTCTACTAGATGTAAGTGCACTTACAGAACTTGAAGAGAGACTTGTGTCTCTGTGAATTACATTTGCACAAATCAGACCCTGGGGCTATAAACGACCCCAAATGGGCTTAACAGGACCAATTATTAGTGTGCTTGTCCAACTATATGTTGTGTAAAAATCCTTGCCACAATTCATTAGTGATACAATGACAATTGTTGTATCTCTCAAAAGACTCTTGCTATACAAGAATGCATACCAGACAAGTAAAGTGTGTGTGCATGTTGTCATGAAAGCATTAAAAGAATTATGTTCCAGGGCCCTGTACAAAGAACAGAACATTTGTATAAATGAGAACTGGAACAATGTTCCTACAGAAGGGGATGAAAACTCTGCATAGACTCTCGAAACTGCTAGAGAATTTGATACAAGCGATAAATCATAGAATGAAACAGTTGTCGAAACATTGATACATGGATTCAATGAATCACAATGCATCCATGACTTGCAAGACAAGGTTGATGAAATTTCACCTGCTGAAGGGAAACATCTACTTGGAATATTCAAGGACATATTCTTCCTTATGAGTTAGCATGCCTCTCCAAAGGGACCATTTATTGTCAATGGCCAGGTGCAAGTCATGGGTGACTTTGGTGGAATATATACCCTTCATATAGCCAGATGGGTGTTTTCATAGCTTGTGACACACTTCTACCACATTGTAATAACTCAAAACAAACAATTGTTGCTTGTTGTTGTCCATAGAAAGCATTTCAACCAACCAAAAAAATAGAAAAAATAATATGATGCTTGTGGGTAGTTCCACAAGTCAAAGTTCTACAGGTCATAGTTCCAAAGGGCATAGTTCCAAAGGTCATAGTTTCACAGCTCAAAATTCCACAGGTCATAGTTATACAGGGCATCATTCTAGAGGTCATAGTTCCATAGGTCATAGTTCTAGAGGGCGTAGTTCACAAGTCACAGTTCCACAGGTCATAGTTACAGAGATCATAGTTCCAAAAGGCGTAGTTCCAGAGGGCGTAGTTCCACAGGTCATAGTTCAAGAGGGCGTAGTTCCATAGGTCATATTTCCAGAGGGCATAGTTCCACGGGTCATAGTTCCATAGGCCATAGTTCCACAGGTCATAGATCTACAGGGTGTAGTTCTAGAGGTCATAGTTCAAGAGGTCATAGTTCCAAAGGGCGTAGTTCAACAAGTCACATTTCCACAGGTCATATTTCAAGATGGCCTAATTCTACAGGTCATAGTTCCAGAGGGCATAGTTCCACAACAAAGTTCCACAGGTCACAGTTCGAGAGGGATTATTTCCATAGGTCATAGTTCTAGAGGTCATAGTTCCAAAGGTCATACTTCTAGAGGGTATAGTTCCACAGGTGATAGTTTCACAGGTCACAGTTCCACGGGTCATAGTTCTAGAGGGCGTAGTTCTAAAGGTCATAGTTCCATAGGTCATACTTCCAGAGGGCGTAGTTCCACATGTCATAGTTCTAGAGGGCGTAGTTCCAGAGGGCTTAGTTGCACAAGTCATAATTCCATAGGGTGTAGTTCCACAGTTCATAGTTCCAGAGGGCGTAGTTCCACAGGTCATAGTTCCATAGGGCGTAGTTCCAGAGGGCATAGTTCCACAGGTCATAGTCCTAGAGGGCGTAGTTCCACATGTCATAGTTCCAGATGGTGTAGTTCCATAGGTCATAGTTCTACAAAATGTAGTTCTAGAGGTCATAGTTATAGAAGGTGTAGTAACAAATGTCATAGTTCTAGAGGGTGTAGTTCAAGAGGGCGAAGTTCCACAGGTCATAGTTCCAGAGGGAATAGTTCCATAGGTCATAGTTCTAGAGGGCATAGTTCCAGAGGGTGTAGTTCCACAGGTCAAAGTTCCATAGGTCATAGTTCTAGAGGGAGAAGTTTCGTTGGTCATAGTTCCACAAGTCACAGTTCCATAGGTCCTAGTTCTACAGAGCATAGTTCTAGAGGTCATAGTTCCAGAGGGCGTAGTTTCATAAGTCATAGTTCTTGAGGTCATAGTTCCAGAGGGAATAGTTCCACAGGTCATTGTTCCAGAGGGCATAGTTTTACAGGTCATAGTTCCAAAGGGCATAGTTCCATAGGTCATAGTTCCAGAGGGCATAGTTCCAAAGGGAATAGTTCCACAGGTCATATTTCCAGAGGGTGTAGTTCCACAGGTCATAGTTCCAGAGGGCATAGTTCCACAAGTCATAGTTCCATAGGTCATAGTTCTACAGGGTATAGTTCTATAGGTCATAGTTTGAGAGGGCATAGTTCCAGAGCATGTAGTTCCAAAGGTCATAGTTCCATAGGTCATAGTTCTAGAGGGCGTAGTTCGAGAGGTCATAGTTCCAGAGGGCGTAGTTCTAGAGGGTGTAGTTCCACAGGTCATATTCTGGAGGGCATAGTTCTACATGTCATAGTTCCAGAAGGCGTAGTTTCACAAGTCATAGTTCCACATGTCATAGTTCTGTAGGGCGTAGTTCCAGAGGTCATAGTTCCAAAGGCCATAGTTCCAAAGGTGGTAGTTCCACAGGTCATAGTTCTAGAGGGCATAGTTTCACAAGTCATATTTCCAGAGGGTGTAGCTCCATAGGTCATAGTTCCAGAGGGCATAGTTCTAGAGGGCGTAGTTACATAGGTCAAAGTTCCATAGGTCATAGCTCCAAAGGGCGAGTTCCACGGATCATAGTTCCATAGGTCACAATTCCACAAGTCATAATTCTATAGGGCGTAGTTCTAGAGGTCATAGTTCCAGAGGTCATAGTTCCAGAGGGCGTAGTTTCACAAGTGACAGTTCCATAGGTCATAGTTCCAGAAGTTATAGTTCTAGAGGGTGTAGTTCCACAGGTCATAGTTCCAGAGGGCGTAGTTCCATAGGTCATAGGTCCAGAGGGCATAGTTCTAGAGGTCATAGTTCTAGAGGGCATAGTTCTAGAGGGCGTAGTTCCACAGGTCATAGTTCCAGAGGGCGTAGTTCCACAAGTCATAATTCTATAGGGCGTAGTTCCACATATCATAGTTCGAGAGGGTGTAGTTCCATAGGTCATAGTTTCAGAGGGGGTACTTCCACATATCATAGTTCTAGAGGGCATAGTTCCACAGGTCATAGTTCTAGAGGGCATAGTTCCAAAGGTCATAGTTCCAGAGGGCGTAGTTCCAGAGGTCATAGTTCTGGAGGGCATAGTTCCAAAGGGCGTAGTTCCATAGGTCAAAGTTCTAGGGGGTGTAATTCCATAGGTCATACTTCCATAGGTCATAGTTCTACAAGGCGTAGTTCTAGAGGTCAAATTTCCAGTGGGCGTAGTTCCAGAGGGTGTAGTTCCACAGGTCATAGTTACAGAGGGCGTAGTTCAACAGGCCTTATTTCTAGAGGGCGTAGTTCCACACATCATAGTTCCATAGGTGATAGTTCTACAGGGTGTAGTTCTAGAGGTCATAGTTCCAGAGGTCATAGTTCGAGAGGGCATGGTTCCACAAGTCACAATTCCACAAGTCAAAGTTCCAGAGGTCATAGTTCCAGAGGGCGTAGTTCTAGAGGTCATAGTTCCAAAGATCATAGTTCCAATGGGCATGGTTCCATAATCCATAGTTCCAGAGGGTGTAGTTCCATAGCTCATAGTTCCACAGGTCATAGTTCGACAAGTCATAGTTCTACAGGGCGTAGCTCTAGAGGTCATAGTTCAAGACGACATAGTTCCACAAGTCAAAATTACATAGGTCATAGCTCCAGAGGGCGTAGTTCCACAATTCAAAGTTCCACATGTCATAGCTCCAAAGGGCGTAGTTCCACAGGTCATAGTTCCATAGGTCACAGTTCCACAAGTCATAGTTCTACAGGGCGTAGTTTATAGGTCATAGTTCCAGACGTCATAGTTCTAGAGGGAATAGTTCCACAAGTCACAATTCCACAGGTTATAGTTCCAGGTCATAGTTCACGAGGGCATAGCTCCAAAGGGCATAGTTCCATAGGTCACAGTTCCATAGGTCATAGTTCCATAGGTCATACTTCCAAATTTAATAGTTCTAGAGGGCATATTTCTAGAGGTCATAGTTCTAGAGGTTATAGTTTCATAGGGCGTAGCTTTAGAGGTCATAGTTTGTTATTGGATAAATCTGTAGGTGCAGACACTAACTGATCTCCCTAGATCCACCTGGATCTAGAACAAAGCAAGACAGAACATGACTCTTTCCCTAGATTTTTAACCGTTGAATTAACTAGGAGGCAAGAACAAATAACATACCTTATTATGGCATCCTATGGTATTTGTTGCTCCTGCTTCGCTCCATTGCTCTCGTGCAGTCAAGTCCAAGACAACACAAACCAACCAAAGTGAAGAAAGCACAATATATTCAACGGTTAACCTATGTGTATGATCAAGGAATTACACAATAAAGTGAAAATAGTTTTATGGGAAAGAATCATATTACTGTATCATATTAAATGTGAAAGAGAGATTACAACCATGGCCTTGATGTCATAAGGTCCCTTCCAATTGTCCTTCGTTCACCACACACTTCTTGATCCAAGGATTTTGAAACCATAGATCTGATAGCTACTCACAATCTATCTTGACAAAGCAAATCTCAAAGCCACTCCAACCAAGCTGAACCCAATCATGAACAAGCTCATGAACCAACAAAGCTCAAGAACCAACAAAGCTAACTTTTTCCATGAGAACTCCTCTCCTTTTATAAGTTGAAGAGGATAAGATGAGGAGGTTAGGATGATCCCACTAAATCATGAAAGTGAGTAAGATCCAAACCATTAGGATGCCACCTCACCATAGAAGTTTCTCCTTCTAGAAGATTCGAGAAAACACTCATTTTTCCCACGTGTAGGCATTCTCGCACCCTAGCTATAGAGAAACCTGTGAACATATCGCACCCTAGTTATAGTGCAACCTGCGAGAATGGGTCATTCTCACACCTTGCCTATATAGCAACCTGTGAACTTCTTTTTTAAAAGGTTTTTACATAGGAAAATGCAACTTCTTTTCTCAGGAAAAGTTCTTCTCCCTTCTC
The DNA here is from genome assembly GCA_032191745.1 of Picea mariana. Taxonomy (NCBI): domain Eukaryota; kingdom Viridiplantae; phylum Streptophyta; class Pinopsida; order Pinales; family Pinaceae; genus Picea; species Picea mariana. Next base: position 8,355 of record JASDQU010271811.1, read on the forward strand.
TCTTTAGGAACTCAGGCCACCGACCCCTCTGAAGGAAACATATAGGTTTATATCATTAATGATCATAGGGATGACGAAAATAATGTGTAATATAGTTCCATAGGTCATAGTTCCATGGGTCATAGTTCCACAGGTAATAGTTCCAGAGGGCATAGTTCCACAGGTCATAGTGTCACATTTCACATTTCCACAGGTCATAGTTCTACAGGGAATAGTTCTAGAGGTCATAGTTCCAAAGGTCATAGTTCCAGAGGGCATAATTCCACAAGTCACAGTTCCACGGGTCATAGTTCCAGAGGTCAAAGTTCAAGAGGGCGTAGTTCCAGAGGTCAAAGTTCAAGAGGGCGTAGTTCCAGAGGGCTTATTTCCACAGGTCATAGTTCTAGAGGGCATAGTTCCACGGGTCATAGTTCCACATGTCACAGTTCCACAGGTAATATTTCTATAGGGCGTAGTTCTAGAGGGCATAGTGCCAGAGGTCATTGTTCCATAGGGTATATTTCAACAAGTCACAGTTCCACGGGTCATAGTTACAGAGGTCATAGTTCCAGAGGGCGTACTTCTATAGGTCATAGTTATAGAGGGCGTAGTTCTAGAGGTCATAGTTCTATAGGTCATAGTTCCAGAGGGCATAGTTCCAGAGGTCATAGTTCCACAAGTCACGGTTCCACAGGTCATAGTTCTATAGGGCATAGTTCTAGAGGTCATAATTCCAGAGGTCATAGTTCCAGAGGGCGTAGTTCCACAAGTCACAGTTCCACAAGTCATAATTCCATAGGGCGTATTTCCACAAGTCATAGTTCGAGAGGGCGTAGTTCCACAGGTCATAGTTCTAGAGGGCATAGTTCCAAATTTCATAGTTCCAGAGGGCGTAGTTTCAGAGGGCTTAGTTCCACATGTCATAGTTCTAGAGGGCGTAGTTCCACAGGTCATAGTTCCAGAGGGCATAGTTCCATAGGTCATAGTTCCACAGGTCATAGTTCTATAGGGTGTATTTCCAGAGGCCATAGTTCCAGAGGGTGTAGTTCCACAAATCATAGTTCTAGAGGGCATAGTTCCATAGGTCATAGCTCTAGAGGGCATAATTCCATAGGTCATAGTTCTAGAGGGCATAGTTCCATAGGGCGTAGTTCCATAGGTCAATGTTCCATAGGTCATAGTTCCAGAGGGTGAGTTCACAGGTAATAGTTCCACAGGTCAAAATTCCACAGGTCATAGTTCTACAGGGCGTAGTTCTAGAGGTCATAGTTCCAAAGGTCATAGTTCCAGACGGTGTAGTTCCACAAGTCACAGTTCCACATGTTATAGTTCGAGATGTCATAGTTCCATAGGGCTTAGTTCCATAGGCCATAGTTCCAGAGGGTATAGTTACAGAGGTCATATTTCCAAAGGGCGTAGTTCCATAGGTCATAGTTCTAGAGGGCATAGTTCCAAAGGGCGTAGTTCCACATGTCATATTTTTAGAGGGTGTAGTTCTATAGGTCATAGCTATAGAGGGCATAGTTCCACAGGTCATAGTTCTACAGGGAGTAGTTCCACAGGTCATAGTTCCAGAGGGCGTAGTTCCATAGGTCATAGTTCCAGAGGGCGTTGTTCCACAGGTCATAGTTCCAAAGGGTGTAGCTCCACAGGTCATAGTTCTAGAGGGCATAGTTCTAGAGGTCATAGTTCCAGAGGGCGTAGTTCCATATTTCATAGTTTCAGAGAGCATAGTTCCACAGGTCATAGTTCCAGAGGGCATAGTTCCATAGTTCATAGTTCTAGAGGGTGTAGTTTGACAGGTCATAGCTCCAGAGGGCATAGTTCCACAGGTCATAGTTCCATAGGTCATAGTTCTACAAGGCATAGTTCTAGAGGTCATAGTTCCAAAGGGCATAGTTCTAGAGGGTGTAGTTCGACAATTCATAGTTCCAAAGGGCATAGTTCCACAGTTCATATTTCCAGAGGATGTAGTTCCACACGTCATAGTTCCATGGGTCATAGTTCTACAGGGTGTAGTTCTAGAGGTTATAGTTCCAGAGTTCATAGTTCCAGAGGGCATAGTTCCACAAGTCACAGTTCCACAGGTCATAGTTCTAGAGGTCACAGTTCCAGAGGGCGTAGTTCTAGAGGTCATAATTCCAAAGGTCTTAGTTCCAAAGGGCATAGTTCCACAATTCATAGTTCCAGAGGGCATAGTTCCACAAGTCATAGTTCCACAGGTCATAGTTCCAGAGGGCATAGTTCCAGAGTTCATAGTTCTATAGGTCATAGTTTCGGAGGGGGTAGTTCTAGAGGTCATAGTTGCAGAGGGCATAGTTCCACATGTCATAGTTCCACAGGTCACAGCTCCACAGGTCATAGTTCTATATGGCATATTTCTAGAGGTCATAGTTCCAAAGGTCATAGTTCCATAGGGCGTAGTTCCACAAGTCACAATTCCACAGGTCATAATTCCAGAGGGCATAGTTCCATAGGTCATAGTTTGAGAGGGCATAGTTCCATAGGTCATAGTTCTAGACGGCATAGTTCCAGAGTTAATAGTTCCAGAGGGCATAGTTTCAAAGGTCGTAGTTCCATGGGTCATAGTTCTAGAGGGCGTAGTTCCATAGGTCATAGTTCCATAGGGCGTAGTTCCACAGGTCATAGTTCTATAGGGTGTAGTTCCAGAGGCCATAGTTACAGAGGGCGTAGTTCGACAAGTTGTAGTTCCAGAGGGCGTAGTTCCATAGGTCATAGTTCCAGAGGGTGTAGCTCCATAGGTCATAGTTCCAGAGGGCATAGTTCCAGAGGGCGTAGTTTCACACGTCAAAGTTCCACAAGTCGTAGTTCCAAAGGGCATGTTCCACAAATCATAGTTCCACGGGTCACAATTCCACAGGTCATAATTCTACAGGGCGTAGTTCTAGAGATCATAGTTCCAAAGGGCATAGTTCCACAAGTCACAGTTCCACAAGTCATAGTTCCAAAGGTCATAGTTCCAGAGGGTGTAGTTCCAAAGGTGATAGTTCCAGAAGGAATAGTTCCACAGGTCATAGTTTCATAGGGCATAGTTCTATAGGTCATAGTTCCAGAGGGCATAGTTCTAGAGGGCATAGTTCCACAGGTCATAGTTCCATAAGGCGTAGTTCCACAAGTCATAGCTCCAGAGGGATTAGTTCCACATGTTATAGTTCTATAGGGAATAGTTCCACATTTCATAGTTCCAGAGGGTGTAGTTCCACGGGTCATATTTCTAGAGGGCGTAGTTCCATAGATCATAGTTCCAAAGGGCATAGCTCCACAGGTCATAGTTCCAGAGGGCATAGTTCTAGAGGTCATAGTTCCAGAGGGCGCAGTTCCAGAGGTCATAGTTCCAGAGGGCATAGTTCAAGAGGGCGTAGTTCCATAGGTTATAGTTCTAGAGGGCATAGTTTGAAAGGTCATAGTTCTAGAGGGTGTAGTTCCACAGGTCATAGTTCCATAGGTCATAGTTCTACAAGGCGTAGTTCCAGAAGGTGTAGTTTCATAGGGTGTAGTTCCATAGGTCATAGTTCCAAAGGGCGTAGTTCAATAGGTCATATTTCCAGAGGGTGTAGTTCCACACGTCATAGTTCCACAGGTCATAGTTCTACAGGGTGTAGTTCTAGAGGTCATAATTCCAGAGGTCATAGTTCCAGAAGGCACAGTTCCACAAGTCACAGTTCCACAGGTCATAGTTCCAGAGGTCACAGTTCCAGAGGGCATAGTTCTAGAGGTCATAGTTCCAAAGGTCATAGTTCCAATGGGCATATTTCCATAATTCATAGTTCGAGAGGGTGTAGTTCCATAGGTCACAGTTCCACAGGTCATAGTTCCACAAGTCATAGTTATACAGTGCGTAGTTCTAGAGGTCATAGTTCTAGAGGGCGTAGTTCCACAAGTCAAAATTCCATAGGTCATAGTTCCAGAGGGCATAGTTCCATAATTCAAAGTTCCACAGGTCATAGTTCTAGAGGGCGTAGTTCCATAGGTCATAGTTCCATAGGTCATAGTTCTACAAGGCATAGTTTAGAGGTCATAGTTCTAGAAGTCATAGTTCTAGAGGGCATAGTTTCACAAGTCACAATTCCATAGGTCATAGTTCTAGGTCATAGTTCCAGAGGGCGTAGTTCCAGAGGGCATAGTTCCACAGGTCACAATTCCATAGGTCATAGTTCCATAGGTCATACTTCCAAAGTTAATAGTTCTAGAGGGCGTATTTCAAGAGGTCATAGTTTCATAGGGCATAGCTCTAGAGGTCATAGTTCCATAGGTCATAGTTCCACGGGTCATAGTCCCAGAGGGCATATTTCTAGAAGTCATAGTTCCAGAGGGCATAGTTGGAAAGGGCCTAGTTCCAAAGTTCATAGTTCCATGGGTCGTAGTTCCAAATGAAGTAGTTCCAAAGTTCATAGTTCTTGGGGTCATTCCATAGGTCATATTTCCATAGGGAATAGTTCCAAAGGGCATAGTTCCAAAGGTCATAGTTCCATAGGTCGTAGTTCTAGAGATCCTATTTCCAAAGGACGTAGTTCCAGAGGTCATAGTTCCATAGGTCATAGTTCCACAAATCATGGTTCCACGACTCATAGATCCACAAGTCATATTTCCATAGGTCATAGTTCCACAATTCATAGTTCCATGACTCATAGTTCCAGAGGTCATGGTTCTAGAGTTCAAAGTTCTAGAGATCATAGTTCAAGAATTCATAGTTCCAAAGGTCATAGTTCCAAAGGTGCATTATGGATATACATGCTACCTTTCTTAACTACACAGTACATACCATGCGTATCCATTATGTTGTGCAACTTGTTCCAAAACTATGGAACTTGTGCGTCTTGAAAAAAAACTTCAAAAAAAGGCATTGACACATTCCAATTGAATAATATTTACACAATACAAATTCAAAACTATTCTTCAAACTCATGCCATCTGCTATGATTTTTCTTTCTGTTTCTAATACTAATATTTTGGCATTTACATGGCCAAAATTTGATGCCACAATATCAACCTATTTTATACATTACATAATGCAACCTCTGAATTGTTCCTATCTATAAATGGATTTTAATTCATGTTAAATGACATTGAATCATTAGTGTCTATATTTGTTGTCCAAACAATTTGGGAAATTAGTATTTACTGGCATTCTCATATTACCAATTTTTAGTCCATCTTTGATAGCTTCACATTATAAATTGGTAGAGAGTGAATCTAGTTGCACTCTATAGACAAGTTGAATGTTCCATTACGGTGGGTAACCCTAATATGGAAGCTATTTAGATAAGTTGAGATTGGTAGTTTGTTGATTCTTGATAAGATTTTCTATTGCTAGTCAATATGAGAATAGTACCAACAACTTATCATTTTCGTTGTCCTTACCCTCCCTTGGGTCAACTATTCTGGGCCATTGTTCTTGTTTCGTAGTGATTTTTATCCATTGAGTTTCCAGTAGTTCTTATTTTTTCCCTTTCATCAGTGATGGTCATCTCGGGTTTTTGTTTCATAGCGGTCTTCTTCCATTAATTACCCATGCTTCTTAATTTTTCCCTTTTGTCATTGATGGACATCACAGGCTTACATATTAGTTTCCTTTGCATCACTCATTTCCATGCATTTAATGAACGACATATGGTTTTCTTAATTGGCATTCACTATGGCACAGAAATATGATGATTTACCCCTAGATAAACCATACTAGATTGGTGCCCCACAACTAGAAAATGACTAATTTGGCCCTACTACCACACTCTCTATAACCAATAAATTGGTCTTACATCACACACGAAATCGTTCTTACATGAGAGTATTTCAAATGATATTATTTCAACAACACAAACAACTTGTTTGTGCACTGTAATTTGTAAATATAGGTGCCTCAATAAATAAAATAAAAACATCTAGTCCAAATATTGGTCCTGTAATTAGAATTTGATGGCTCAAGTAAAAGTGATACCAGTTCATGAGAACCCTTTGAAGTTCTCAAATGAAAAAAGAATCTCAATCCTTAACAAGGTTTCCTTTCAAAGAAAAACCATTGATTGCAAAGCCAAATTACAAGAGATTAAATTATGTAGGGAGTATTTACAGATATGATACCATAGAGCTGACTCAAACCTATTAGATAGACTACACCATTGTAAATAAAATAATATTTGTTGAGATATAAATAACTTATAAAACTATAAAAGATGAAACACTAATTTAATTTGAAATAAATAATAAAATACTATAATGATTAGAAACAAACCAAGTATATTCACTCACATCTTATGAATGATTCTCTTAATAAAAGATGTAGTTGTCTTCTAACTACCCTAAATATCATAAGAAGAACCATCAATAAAATAATAATTAAAAAAATTAGAGATTAACTCAAGTCAAAGCATGTGAATATATTGAAGTTAAGTTAATTTAAGTATTTTCTCAACAATAAGTAGTGTGGTAAATGTCTCCATTCTCCATTAGTGATCCAACCATGCCATGAAAGACACAACAACAATCATAACAAAAAAAAGTCCAAACATTAGGGATTTATATTGATGTCCATGAATGACTTTTGTTGGAGTTGATCTTGATACCAAGTCATTTTTTACAACCCCACCTATAGTTGACACTACTTCAAATACTAGATCAATGGAGTTTCTCTTAATATCTGGATGTTAATTTATTGTAAAAGAGTGGAATTGAGCATCAACAATTCTTGCTTCTCTATGCAGAGGTTTTAGATTGTCTTTTTGAACTTGATAATTTCCTTTCATTTGGTTACATATCAGTTCTGAGTTGGTGAAGACCACAATATCATTGGCACCATATTTTTTTGTTGTTTTCAGCCCTTCAACAAGGGAAATACAATATGTTTCATTATTTCTAGTCCTTCCATAAACTTCTCTCCGACTTTATAAGACACGATTTAGTTCTTTGTTGTAAAGGACAT
>JASDQU010271812.1:0-15270 GCA_032191745.1 Picea mariana
GACACTTGCGACAAATGAGAGGCAATATGCGACACTCATCCAGTTGAGTGATTTTGATGTGTAACAGGGACTTCATCTCCTCAAGAGGGTTGGTTTTTGAAAGGCCCCCTAAGCCATTGGTTTGCTTGTTGTTATCCTATATTTGATAGGGTTATGCTCTTTGATTCAAGGTATTGATTGGACTTAGGCAGGATTTACACATATCATTTTCACCGTCGATGAATTACCATGTTGGTCCAATTGATTACGAGGACTAGAGCCAATCATGGAGGTCCAACCACCTCTCACACGGTGTTAGACAGGTGACTGTGAATACAAAGAGTCTCATCTTTGGCTTGAGGTGATTGGTTTGGTTGGGGTGGAAGTGGTCGATGAAAGTCCTCCACCAATCTTTAAGCCTCCTTTGAATAATCCCGAGTTCCCCCTACTCGTAGGTAAGGGAAATTTCCATTGCACCTTTATCTTTGTTTATTTATCCTCACACCATGTCAAGACCAAGTGTTTCATCCATTATAGTTGAGCCATCAAGCCCATCTTCAAGTGGGAATGGGGAAATCCATGTGATGTCTACATTATCATCTCTTAGAACCATTAGACCTACACCATCTATGGCTTTTTCTACAGGTCCCTCAATCTGGGGCACATTGATTGTGTCTTCTTTTCCATCTATTAGTTTACCTAGAATTCCTACACCCATACCATCCATTTTTATTCCCACATTTGCATATTCTTCCAGTGGGGAGTCGAACCTTGGTTTCAACATGGGGGGTGGAATTCCTTCCATATATGCCATTCCTATGAGTGGTCTGACATTGTGAGGTGTTGGTGTACCTTTTGGATGGAACACTCCTAGTGGTTTTGGGGTTGTCTCCAGTTAGGATGGGGGTAGTAGTATGTCTGAAGTTTTTAATTTCCCATGGGTTAGCACACCTTTTTCTGGGGGAAAGTCCCTTGTGCGAAAATTTTCACAGTGGGGAGGCTTTTCCTTTATCAATACCTTATATCCTAGGGGGTTCTTCCCTGAGACTAATTTCGAGAATGTTTTTTTTATAGGGTATACACCTATCCCTAGGGGAAATCCCCTCAGAGCCATGCCTACTCAAGGTAGTAATCGTGCTCCTTGAAATGCCACCATCCCTAGGGGAACAAACTTTTTGGGAACAACCCAGCCCTCTGGTAGTATGAAAATATGGGGACTGCAAGGTTCATCTAGGACAATAGAGACTTCATTTTCCTCATCGTATTCATTTTCTCATACATCATTTCCCTTCCTCGCGATGCTAGAATTAACTGAATTGTCACATTTGAAAAATGAAACTATTTCTCACAACCCTTCATGGCTAGTCATGCCTACCAAGCTACCATCAGACATGCCAAAATTCGATGGAAAGATGGAAGAATACCCCTCCACACACATCATGATGTATCACTTGTGGTGCTCATCTAATTCCTTTATGGATGATAGTGTGAGATTATATCGTTTCCAAAGATCCTTGACCAGAAGTGCTGCCAAGTGGTATACTGAGTTACAAGTTGCTTCCTTTAAAGATTCAATGACTTGGCAATGGCGTTTGTAATGCATTACCAACTAACCATTCGATACAAGATAGGAATGAAGATATTGAAATCACTTCATCAAGATACTGCCACACACATTTCTAATCATATACATGAGTGGTGAAGAAGGTGTAGGATGATCAAGACCCAGATCCTAGATAATCTCTTGATGGAGTGATTCACCAAATCCCTCTTTCCAACCATTTCCAAGGATGTAGCTATGGTCGGGGTGGCTACCAAGGAGCAAACCAATATGCATTCCCAACACTTACATTTGATCTACTCTTAGTCGGGTACTCTTTATGAAATTATCCCACATGCTCTTAGGACGTCAAAAGGTCCTAAGAAGACAAACCTAGGACCCCATGCTGATGGTGTGGTTGGTTTTGTTTCACATGCCTATGTGAACCAGTTAGTTGACTAGATGGGTCACATGTCTATCTCTTCACACTTGTTAGTTGTTAGTTATGATGCTCAAACTTCCACAGTACCTACTCAAACCTCCGAGGTGAATTCATTGCAATCCATGCAATTGAAGAATCCTCAACAACTTGGAGGAAATAAGAATAGGAATAAAAACAAAAATTCCAACACTGAGCAAGGGACTTCTCCCGCAGAAAACAATCAAGCGGGAGGCATGAAAGAGAAAAAGAAGAGTAGAATCCCCTGCATAATTTGTGGGGAGGAATACCCTACTCATAAATGTCCTATAAAGAATGAGATCCATTGATATTTGGCTCAGCAAAGAGGCCCCAAACAACTCGTTGTCCTAACTCATCCTTTTCCCCCTTAAAATCAACACATGGTTACAACAAATCCTACCCCTCCACAAGGGGGAATTGCAGGTACCCCTCAACTTGAGGGGTATTCATAGAATGCTTCTATTTTCATGTGTGACCAGATAGTCAACTTGTAGACTTGATCCAAGAACTATGAAAATTATGAGCCTATTCTGGTTTTTCATGAGCCAGTGTCTTTTTCCCAGCTTGGTGGACCTATTCATATTGAGAAGCCATATTTTGACACATAGATTTTTCCCCTGAATGGAATTCTTCAATAAATGACACATAACCCAAATACATGATTTTCCCATAACTATAGTATTGTGGAAGACTTGGCCCAAGCACCTTGTGCCATGTCTACACTCGAAGTCCTCCAAATCTAGCCAACTCAGCAAAAATACTTGTTGGCTACCAAAGTTTGGGTCGATACCTCAGAGTCAAGTTTGATAACCTTTTATTCTGATCATGTTAATCATAGGTTGTCCCATCAGGTCACCTTCTAGATCAAAGTGTGATCGATGGGGAAAAACATATTTTGAACCATTGTTGATGAAGGAGCCTTGACTTGCATCATGTATATATCTTGTTGGAAGGCCCTTGGCTCTTCTAATATTGACACATCAACCACCTTGTTGAAAGCATTAAATGGACACATTTTCCATCCACATGGGATAATCACCACCTTACACATTGAGTTGGGTGGTAATATTGTCTCTGTTTTTGTGGAGGTCGTCAATGCACCTCTTGGGTACAAATTTTTAATCAGGCGCACTTGGTTCTACGAGATGACTCCAGTTGTCTTGTTTGTCTTTAGGGTATTATGCTTCCCTCGTCAAGGGAAAATATTGATGATTGATAAACTTGCATTTTGTACCCTAGACCTTAGATCTAATGTGGGGTATAATGTACCCTTTTTCTACCCAACAATATTCTTTGAGTGTGGGTACGAAGATGTTTAAACATCCTTCACTCATGGGAATATTTTCCCTTCCACCACCAGCTCCTACTGCAAACATTTATCCTATCAACACGATTTCATCATTTACCAGTGGATCCCTCGGCTTTGTTGATCCTTGGGTGGTACCTCATTTTGAGGATGTTGAATCATATGGAGCTTCCAAGCTGCCCACCATGGTTGATATTTTCAATCTGAAAATCTCGTCAATATTAGCTAATACTAGTAAGAAACTCTATCCTCATGTGGAGTGTGATCATCGTACTCTACTGGTATGGTATGTTGACTCTCCAAGTTCACATGATTTCCTCGATACTGAGTTGCCTTCAGAAGAGGCCATCTTGGAAGCCATGGATTCCCTAGATAATCCCAAGGATCGGATGAACCATCGATCATCTCTCCCTGATTTGGAATTGATGAGAGTTAGTATGATGAGTATTGATTCGAGACTAGGGGAATTCACTGGGGCATATAGTAGGCCTCCCAATCTTGACCCTTTTCTACCCCAGATATCTTTTTTAGAACTTTCCACTGAATTCTATGCTTCCCTTTCCATTGAAGATTTGTGTTTTGTACCTCCTTCATGTCTTGATGGGTACCATCAAGGAGTTGTTATAGCTCACAAAACCACTCATGATGAGTATCTTCATCCATGGAGATTCATTCCTATGTGGTATGGCCCCGACATGGTAAGACATATGATGCCAACATCGGCTCATGAGTTCATTGATGATGAAAAGGATCCTTTTCCTGAGCCTAGCCATGGGATATACATAGTGTAAAGCATCAATACATGTAGTGCCTTGTAGATAGGTGTGTGGTGTGAGTGATTTTTAATTGCATATATCATATCCAAAAAATCCAAAAAAAATATATTTTTTTGAGATTTCACTACACGTTTTGAACTCAGAATCTAGTTTACATGCATTGATAGGATTACGAGGACCCTTTTTTTTTTATGGAAATGGAGACTTCCTATAAAATCGAGGTACGTTTTATTTAAACCAACACATAGGATAGGTTTTTCTCTACATCCACGATTCACATTATTAGTTGTCCATTGTGCCATCACATGCCTTAGGTTCGATCCCGTTGGGTTGCGACATCAGTCATTCCATTTTCACACCGTAACTTATTCATTAGTTTCTACCATCCATGGGTGAACCACGTACATCTGGTGTGAACCATGTACACTGGGGTGAACCACGTACATCTAGTGTCTTATGGTTTTCTTTGTGCAATGATTATATCTGTTATGTTTTTCTTAATGCTTAGATTAGATATGTAATGGATATGTATATGCTGCTTTAATGCTTTGCTTATGTTAAAATGCTAGATCTGATTCAGAGTGCTAAGTGATAAGTGTTTAAGGTGCATAATATTTGTTGTTACTGCTCTAGATCTATCCTTAGGTATGTTATGTGATGTTAATAAGATTAATGAACTAATGTATGTCACTTCCTAAGCATTAAAAAAATACTTCGTGAAGTGTTATTACCACGGATCTGTGTCCCAGACTGGTTACAGACACCTGTGTCCTGTAACCCCCCTTCTTCTACCTCGAGTGAGACTTTGCCTGCCTCGTAGGTGTTTCCGAAAGGGCTGGTAGTCGAGGTTTTGTTTGTGTGTTGTTAAGCATTAAACCCTGGGTCTGCCCCTGTGCCAACAAATGGTTCCGTTGTTGGGACCTAAAACTGTGATTGCTGGGAATTGAAGTAAAGAAAAAGAGAAGCTTTGTGCGTAGATCTATTGCTGAAGTGTGTATTACTCTACTTGACTTGCGAAGCTTTGTGCTAAGAAATAAATCTGATCTGAAAAAAAAGAGGTAAGATTCGAAAAGAGGTAAATCTTTGTACTTTGACAAGAGTAATATAAGTGAAATTTTGTTTTTTGAAAGCATGAACCTAAATATGTTTAATAGATTTTGTCCTAGTCTGAAGGCTAGGGTGCAGTTGAAAGAAAGAGTTTATTTGAGTAAATTTAATGGAAATGAAGAAAGATATGTTATTCCTATGCATAGAAAGAGTTTTTGGACTAATAAATGGATGCAGGAACCTAGAATTTTTTTTTGTAGATTGCAGGTCCAACACTATGATCCTAGGGGAAATGCGCAGTACAGAAGAGGTTGGGGAAAATTTAAAAGAAAAAGAGGATTAACTTTGTGCTATAACTATAGAAGACTGGGACATCTTGCTAAGGAATTCCCTGGTGCAGGTTCTATTTGTCTTTGTTGTAAGATTGATGGTCATGAGGTTGAGGATTGTCCAAGGATGATTTCTAAAGTTGAATGAATGAACATAAGACAAGAAAACTATGAAGAGAGTCAAGAGACTAAGGGCATGTTAGAGAAATAATTAGAGAAATTTTAGACTAAATCATTACAGTTGAAAGAAATGATGGATGTTCACAAAGATGTCAATTTACCAAAGATATTGAAAGTAAAACAACGCATAAGTGCAAGAATAGAAGACTTCGACATAGACTATGTCTTGGATGAAGAAACACAACTGAATATTATGACAGAAGAAACTTGAAAATTTTGGGAAAGCCTACTATGGTACCTTCGTCGGGAAGGATAGGCTTGTTTAAGGGTAAGATGATAACCCTATGTGGAAGAGTTACTAATGTACCTATTATTGTTGAGGGAACATTGTCTGAAGAAGAATTTGAATTCATTCAGTTTGTTGGGGACAACACCCCTTTCTGACTTTTGTTAGGAAAGACTTGGATTGAGAAGGATTGGATCAGAAGGAAAGCAGAGTAAGAAGCCATAGAAAAGAAAAGTAAAGAACTGAGGGATTTCATGGCTAAGAAAATATACCAATGAATAGAAGAGCGAGAGGAGAAGTCGCAATAGCAGAACAAAGTAACAACGCAGGAGGGAAAAATAGTCAGAGAATTAACTACCAACGTTGGACGAATGCAAGAAAGGTTGAAGGACCTATCTATTCAAGAAAAAATTATGTCCACTTAGGATGTGTTAAGAAAAGGGATATTAACTTCAAACCCTTTGAGGGCACCTCAACAGTGCAAAGCCACTGCACTAGGAGAAAATAAGAATAAGAATGGAAAGAGGATTCTAGAAACAGTTAGAGAAACTCAAATCACAGGCAAGAAGGCAAGGAAGCTCAATAAAAAGAAGGCTAAGCTGGAAAATCTACAAGAATCTACAGAGAACAGATGGAAGAGTTCTCAGACTAGAACCTCGCAGGAGGCAGGTTCATAGGATTTGAACCTCACTGGAACAACAGGTCCGCGCAGAATGGGACTTCGCCTTGGCGAAGCTAGATGACCATTAGAGGCGCCCCGACCATTAGAATGACACTCTGAAACGATTATAAAACAAATTTATGGGTTGATGGACCTGTTTCGGACATTGAGGCTATGCCATAACTGACAAATTTACATTGACGGAGGCATTTCCTGGCCGTTGGAAGATCCGTTCTGACACCCCACTTATTTAACGCATTAGTCACGGCGTCTGGACCAATTTTTACTACCCGTGATTGACTGAGATAAACAAAGAATTGTCCAAGTGTCAAGTTGTTTCATATGAAACTGGACCTTGCCTGTCCATTTGTCTACCCCACCTATCTGCTTGCCTACCATTCCTGTTTGTTATAAACTAGAATGTTGGGTGAACCTAGTGAATTGGAGAAGTCTGTTGAGGAGGTCCTCAATAAGCTAATGCCCAAGAGACCAATATCCGAAGGTGTCCAGGCATCATCCACTAGGATACTGCAGTCTTCCCCTTTGACTGGACGTCATTTTGGTCATGTCAACCCTAGATCTGAACAACGAAGTAAGCATCGTGACGATCTGGCTAATGCAAAGAAGATCCCATTGATCCTACCCGAGTATATACCACCTTTGGTTGGCATTGTTAACCGTGACAACATTCCTCAAGAATTTTAGTACGCCATGTTCACTACATACATTCTGAAAGGAATATGCGTAGTCAAGAGTCAGTTAGGATGGATCCCATTGCTGAAGAACAATGACTTCAACTTGAGAGACCAGAATAACTACACCATGTTGGCGCCCCACCGCTATCTCATGAAGACAACTAGAAAGAAGCCTTGTCTCGTCTCACAGCCATGGATTAAGGAGTTTGCGTAGTCCACCGTACTGAATGTGATGAAGATCCTACATTTTTTGTCCCCACCAGGAGGTTAACGCTTGTGTTAAACTCCTCCTATCATGCTATCATGGAAGATAATTGTGGCTTGACAGAAGGTTTAATGTGGATATGGACCTGATCCACCAGATCACAGGCTTAAGTGTGAAGGTTCTTGACCCTCAGTAGTTTTATTCAGGGAAGGCCTCTGACCGTTCTCTGGCGTAGAGCATCAAGGAAGCTTACGGAGAAGTAGATAAAGGAAAGTGAGGTTACAAGGTAGCCTCTATACAGGATGGCGCAGTGCACCTTTCTTTCCAACTACTAGCTGGAAATCTCATGAGGAGAACTAGGAGAACTACCTCATCAATGAGCTAGAGAAAGATTGCCACGAAGGCCGAGACTTGGGATATGAATTCCATTACAGTTGGTTGATAATTTTGATCGCTTTTTTCACTTGGAAAATGCTTGAAGGAGCCACCTTCCTAGAGATTGAACCATCAAATTCATTGGCCGCACAGTTTTAAACTCTATGGTACACCAACGACATGAAAAAGCAGTGGCAGTCCAATGCAGTGTTTCATGCATACTATCAACAGTTCAAGGTTGCCATTGAATGATTTCTGCGCATGACACCCTGCACTAGTACTGACCAATAAAAAAGTTCCACATCGATCCTCATTTCATCTACATCATCGTGCACAGAGATGAGAACCAGGAAGAATTGCAGTCGTACTACAAACTGACAGATGAAAACATGGAGGAGATTACAAAGGAATGGTCAGAGCAGCTTCTTTTACATGTCGTGGATGCCGAATTATCTGCAACTGACACCATAGGAAGCCCCATAGTTACCCGAGTTGAGAATGTCATACATTCTAGTGGGACGAAAAATAAGAAGAAGCAGGAGGAATTCCAGGATATAAAGAGTGATGAAGAGGACAACACTTCTGAATATAATGGGTCTAGATCACAAGGAGGAGGAGGGGAAGATGAAGTAAAAGGATAGGGAGGAGGAGATGAAAGACAATAAGAACAAGGAGGAGGAAAAGATACACTATTGGAAGATCCCCATGTTGGGACAATCACACCAAAGAAGAGGAAGGTTTCTACGAAGAAACCTTCAACAAAGAAGAAGACACACGCTAATAAGCCCCAGTTGAAGGCCACTCTCACTGAGGATGACATTAGTTTGGTCTGTCAAGATATGGAGGACACTTCTGAGGACATCTTGTAGAGATATGGAAAGAAGCAAGAGGAGATATATGGAAGGATCGAGAAGGAATTGAAGGAAGTACAACGATTTGTTTGTTTGGTTCGCGCAATACCCACTGCGCCTTCCTCGTCCCAGACTATAGAATTGGGAGATGAATCAACCAAATTCAGAAGACTCGTGGATGCAACAGAAGCCAGGTTCTAGAGATTCCATGAAGAGAAGGAGAAGGCTACAAAATCCTTGAAACAAGAGAAAGATGAAGTCCTAGTGCAATTACGAGTAGTGAAGGACAATGCAACAACCCAGGTCATAGCTTCAGGTGAAGTTCCAAGAGGAAAAAAACCAGTTACAAAGGGAAAATGAGCAACTTCTCATAGAGCAGGACATGGTCAAATAAGTGGTGAGTAAAGCATGTCGCTTTGTGCCAGGCTTGGCACAGGAAGGGAAAGAGTTGGTCAAAACTCAAATATTGAATCTCACTGAGACCCTCCAGCAGCTTCAAGATAGGATAACAGAATTGGAGGCCCAAATAGTACCGAGCACCCCGCAAGAGGTGCGTGACCAGAGGGAAGAGACCGCTAAGAACACACTAGTAAGGATAAGATCACTTGCCTCAAAATGCAAACAACTGAGTGATAGAAGCATACAAACATATGAAGTTGGAAGCGTAGTTACAGGAGGCACAAAAACATGCATTTTTCATGCAGGCACAAATGAAGTTGCTCACTAAGGTAGAAATAATGAAGAGATCCCATAAGCAGTGCACAATACAACAACAGATCACTTCCCTCTAGGGTAGGGTAATGGAAGTGATGCAGAAGCTACAACCTATGCAGGATGAAGCCTGCAAGGTGATCGAAGAGATTGATGGATAGGGATCGCAATTGGATAAAGTGGTTGCAACAGTAGAACATCACCTGGAAGGGCCTGTTACAGAGCAGAAGAGCCAAGAGCTCACTGAGCAGGAGGCTCAGGCAAAGCAACAAGTTGAAGAAAATAAATTTAATCTTGAGGCCTTCGAAGTAGCATTGTCTGCACCTAAGTGACTCAGGATGAGTCACAGGTGAGTGTTGGGGGCTTGTTGGCCCACGACCAAGTTTTTAGGAAACCTTGGCCAGAGTTGGCCCACTTTTGGACTTTGACAAATTGGTTGAGGAAGGAGCGCCTAGGTGAAGCTGAGATCATGGATCTCACTTATTTTGCGGGCTAAGTGGACCTAGTAAGGGTTTCTTTAGGGTTTTTGTAATGGGTTATGAGATGTCGTCCCATGGGGTTTTCCCATGTTTAGGCCTTATTGTAAGGATTTGTAAAATTATAAATAAAGAAGACTGTATTGTAAAAGTAGCTAGCAAAGTGCAATTAGTTTGAGTTTCTTTGTGCAAAAGAATGTATGTGCATTAAGGCTTTGTGCTTGATAGAGAGTTAGCTTGGTGCCTTCAACTAGTTTTGGAAGGAGGATCTGATGCTCAGTGCACATATATCATGTCTGGTGTGAAGCTTGAATTTGTGGGTTAGTGCACAGGAGTAACCGAATGTAATAGATTGACGAATAATAAAGAGGCGAAGCAGTTGGTGGACGTAGCCCCACACTGGGGTGAACCACATACATCTGGTGTCTTATGGTTTTATTTGTGCAATGATTATCTCTATTATGTTTTTCTTAGTTCTTATATTAGATATGTAATGGATATATATATGCTTCTTTAATGCTTTTCTTATGTTAAAATGCTAGATCTGATTCACAGTGCTAAGTGATAAGTGTTTAAGGTGCATAATATTTTATGTTACTGCGCTATATCTATCCTTAGGTATGTTCTGCGATGTTATAAGGTTAATGAACTAATGTATGTCACTTCCCAAGCGTTAATAGAATACTCCGCGAAGTGTTATTACCACAGATCTATGTCCTAGTCTGGTTACAGACACCTGCGTCCTGTAACTCCCCCTGCTTCTACCTCAGGCGAGACTTCACCTGCCTCACAGGTGTTGTCGAAAGGGTCGTTAGTCGAGGTTTTTTTGGTGCGTTGTTAAGCATTGAACCCTGGGTCTGCCCCTATGCCAACATAAACCATGAAGGAGACACCAAAAAACAAAAAACAAGAGTGGGTTTTTCTTACCATTGGTCTATTATCAAAATGGAAATTTTAGTTGAGTCACCCTTGAACATGGCACTTGTTTGAGTCCTCATCATATAGTTGAGTTTTATCTTTCCTAGGATTTGTCCCATTAATATGAGTCAGAGATACTCCTCTGGCTAGTTACTCTTCCAGTAATCATGGAGAGTGCTTCAATGCCTCCTACATTGTTTCATTATATTCTTACAAATGTTGCATCTTGTTTCCATGCCACCATTGTGTCATGTTGTATGTTCAAGAGAAGTTTAATCTTGAGCCAACCATCTGTTGTTTTGTTTCCTTTCTGAATCGGCCATCCCTATGTCAGTTGTACTTGGTAATACTCTCTCTTCACATCATCTCTCGATGTATTCTTCATGTCAAATGATGGGGGATACATTAAGTCTATCCTTTGATGGATCTCTTCCTATCAAATTCAACACATTATCTAGAAGAGGGATCTAGAAACTATATAGTACCTTGGATCTTGCAGTCCCCAGTGGCAGGCCTCCTCGCCATCGATAGTGGCTTTACGTCATTGAATCCTGATCAATTTATTCTACAAGTGTTCAACATCAGATCATCTATTCAAACTTGATAGATTGTAATAGGTACCTTAAGGTCCATCTTCATTGGTTCCCTTGCGTCTGTTAATGGTATACAACAATGACCATTAATCAAATAGTTTGTACCATGCTCGACATCAACTCATATATTTTCATGATGTATATTCGTACCATTGAGTTTTGGGATGAATACCTTGGGATTGGGGCCACATAATTTCTTTACATCATACCCTCCCAAGTTATGATGGACTATATCACTTGTCTATGATTAATTTGAAGACTTCGAGGGGAATTCCCTGAGTGATCGTTGTCTTCCTAATGTATATATGTTGTGTCATAAATCCACATTGTATTTGATGGTGGATATGATTTTATTCTTGACACAAATACACATTGTATTGTCTTGTGGCTATGATCTTATTGATGACATGGATCTACCATGTATTCTTTTGTGGCCATGGTCCTACATTTCATGTCATGGATCCACAATGTATTATTTGGCAGCAATGCTTTGATACTATTCAAACCATGAGTATGTATACCTAAGGGATGATCTATATATGCATTCATCCTTGGTGTTTGATTGTAAGTATTCATTGTCCTCTGGACCTTCTTTTCTCTCTCGTCATGTTGCCTCATATGGACATTGTTTTATTGTAATGTGTTTCAACCATCCATTCCTTTCCTGAACTCACACATTAGGGGGAATATATTATAACCTTAATTTCCACCCTACAGGGTCAGAAGGTAATCCAATAAAATATGAAATTCAAGACACATCTCTAGCTCAATACTTTGGACATTTTTTAGGGTCGTCACAGGATATGCATGAGACGACAAGCGACGATCATCATTAGTCATCTGTAGTGAAAAAAGTAATGACCCCTACAACCCTCTAGATTCACTAAATTCTAAAGAGATAAGTCAGGGATGAGTTGTATATTCATGGTATGAGCCTAGAAACTCATATCATTTGAGTATCCATTGGTCTCTAGAAGATCCAGAATCTCTCCCAAGCATCTTCCAAGGATCTTTATAAATAAGGCAAGTCTTGAGCATGGGGAAGAGGAATCATTTGTAGATTTATGATGTCCAAATACAAAGGATCTTCTCCATCTACATCAGTTGCATTCAGGTTGCCAAGCTTGGTTGAAGAGATGAGGAGGAACAAGGAGTAAGGAGAAAAGGGGAATGCATTCACACCAAAAGTATGATTATTGATGTATTTCTTACATTTTAATTAATAGATCATTGGTTTTCCCCTAAATATGTTTGTATATGATTTTCAAATTTATATATATGGTATTCTAATCCATATATCATAAGAGACATGAATTGAATTAGTGATTTCTAACACTAGGAGAATAAAGAGATTTGTGTTTTCTTGTTTCGTGTGTGGAGGAAGCAAGTTGCAAGGACTAGAGATTGAATTCAAGGTATGCAACAACTAGGAAATATGAGGACAAAATTTGGTAGCAAGGTAGGGAGATCTAACTTACCATATTGGTAAGATTTATCCATAACATTCTGTGAATCTAGAAGGTTAGAGGGGTCGTCACTTGTTTCACTATATATGACCAATGACGATCATTGCTTGTTGTCTCATTTATGACCCATGGTGACCCTAAAAAGTGACCTAAGTCTTGAGCTATAGAGGTGTCTTGTCTTTCATATTATGTTGTATTCCCTTCTAGCCCTATAGGGTGGAAATTAATGCTATAACACTCGTTTTTGTGGATGAAATTTTCAACACCATCAGAGGACTTGGGGAAAAGTTTTAAGAACCGATGATTTTACAAAAGGGGTTAAGGTCACTTCACTTAATATTTGATGCCAAGGTATTTTCCAATGAATAAATTAAGGATATCAATAAAATAAAAATGGATGAATTGAATGGGATCCTCACAGTGTA
Source organism: Picea mariana (assembly GCA_032191745.1). Lineage (NCBI taxonomy): Eukaryota > Viridiplantae > Streptophyta > Pinopsida > Pinales > Pinaceae > Picea > Picea mariana. The sequence goes on from JASDQU010271812.1 coordinate 13,220, forward strand.
CGAAACGAGGACAAAGTAAAAAAAAGGAATAAAAAGTAGAATTAGTCTTCAAATATTCAAGGAAGAAAAAGAACAGAGAGTACAAATCAAGCGTTAGCTATGGAAATGAACGATATTCAATGGAATCCCATTTTTTGAGGAAAATCAAGAAAGGATCCAAAAAATATAAAGGTAAGTTTCCCTTTAAATGGTTTAATTGAGGAAAAGTAGGACATCTTGTTGATAAGTAACCACATGAAAAGGATGGAAGTAGTGATGATGAAGAAGACCATAACACAAATAAAGGGAGAAAAAATCATCAACACATAAAGAACCACAAACAAGACAAGCATGAAAAGAAGAAGAACTCTTATAAGAAAAACAAGAGTCTCTAATCAAAAGACAATATTGACTCGTCTAAAGAAAGTAGTGAAAGAAGTTTTGATAGTGAAAGACAAGAAAATATTTTCATGGCCATATAAACAAAGATTGATGAAGACAGAGGGAAAGAAATGATGGATTCAGAAGAAGGAGAAAATTCTGAAAGAGATGGGGAAGTGGGTATTGAAGAAGAAATCATGTGTGCCTTAAGAAAAATAAAGAAGCTTGGGAAAAAGAATTTGAAACAAAAGGAGAAACTGCAAAAATATGAAGAAGAGGATCATGATTAAAAAGCCAAAATGTCACAAAGCCTTGAAGAAACAAAAATGACTATCATGAACCTAAAGGTTCAATTAGAAGAACCAAGAAGGATGGAAGAAGTGGAAAGAATCTAGCTGAATAAAAAGGAATAAAACTGCAAAGAGATAGAATATGAAATTGTTTCCTTAAGAAAGGAATTGGAGAAAATAACTATTAAGTTGAATAGAATCTTGAAGTTTGAAAAGAGTACCAAAATATTAGATGATATAATCAATTTTCAAAGGTCTCCATTCACTACGAATGGTCTTGGATATGATGCTACTATTGCCTCCCTACCTACACCTAGCCTTGATACAACTAGGGAAGTTCTATTTTTTGTAGGGGGAGTTCAGACTAATTTTCCAGAAGAAAAACCTATTGTTGGTTATGTCGAACAAATTGATGAAATTCATATTCCTCACATGCCAAAATTTGAGCATGTTGTTACATATGACATTGTTTTTTATATGTCAGGTTTTTCTACTCCTGTAAGTGAACATGACCCTAAGCCTACTTCCTTTGATCAACCAACACAAAAATCAATGCCCTATCATCATCCTCACAACAAAAATTGAAGGAATGTCAATCATGCTATCATATATTTGTAGAAGAGACGTGAAAGACTGAATTGTGCACTAGTGTCGATTAACGAGATATATTTTGTTGGATTGATGTATTCTAGTGGAATAGTTTGACCAGATGTTTGAGTACATTATATCATTGTGTATCATTGGCTATACAGTCATGCAATTTTCCTCTTACTTACTGAGGATTTCCTTGGAATTGGTTGACCAAGGATCGACCCAACATGACAGTCAACTGGAGTTTCGATTGATTATTCATCGAATGAGTTTTGACTGGGTTGTCCATTGACTAGAATTTTCGACGAGAACTATTAATGTTGCTTATTTATCCCTAAAGGGAGAGAATACTTGAAGTTTTCTGTAGGCTAACCCAACTAATGTATTCTTGTTGACTCAATTGTTTCTTGTTGAATTGACTTGGATTTTCTAAGACTGACTGAACCATGTTCAACTATTGTTGGAGATGTACTAATGCTTATCTTGGATATAGAGACTATCTATATTGACAGAGACTAATTATCTTGCATTATTGGTGACATTGTTTAGACTTCTTCATGAGTGTTTCTTTACTGTGTTTGAGCAGTTTTTGTAGTCTTAACAAATTAAGGGACATGCAATTGGGAGTAATATACATCTAAAAACTAAGTGCTTGAGGAGAAGCATAAGCTTAGGGGGAGCATCCCTTTTCCATTGATGTCAATGTTAGAAAAACAGGACCGCGGAGCAATAAAATAAAACAAATGCAGAAACAAAACACAGAAGACACACAATACAAGAGAGACACAGATTTACGTGGTTCACCCAGTG
>JASDQU010271813.1:0-15100 GCA_032191745.1 Picea mariana
ATCCTTAATTATGAGCTATCAATCTTTACCATCACCATATTCTTTTAGTGCATGTAGATTTATATTTGAAGTTGGAAATATTATTGAAGAATTCAAGAAATACTTCCATGCAAAAGATATCTACATTCAACACTTTATGAGCTATCCCAACATTGTTCCAATTGTGGATTTTCAAGAGGTGATTAGGTCCCACATTTTATTTACTTAGTTTAACCACCACTTCAAAATCAAACAATGAAAATAGTAGCAAACATTGATAGAATCAACCTTCCAACATCGTATTGTTAACCAAATACTTGACCACTAAATTATCAACGGACAACTTGAAGGATTGGTCCATATGATAATACTTGAACACTAAACATTAGTTGTGCCATTAAACACTAGTGGATCTTTAATCTCTACATGAATACATTTAATGGAACTTGGTAGTGTGCATATTTGTGTCAATTAATTCTCATACTCCCTAGGCGACCCAAAAGTAATGGAAACTTTGGAACAAATGACATAAGAGAATACCATTCTCCAACTCAACTTTCCACTAGCAGTTGGATTAATGTAGTCTTCCAACTATCCTATGGTGAGATTAATGTAGTCTTCCAACTCTCCTAGTCATCCAATACTTCTTCTATCTATTTAACAAATGTATTTCCCTACATTAGATCCAATGGTTATACCATCCAATAACCCTTCTTAACAAATGACATCATTATCAAAATCCCAGTCAATCCATTACAATACTAGGTATGGATATTTGTCATCTACTATGTCAATGAACTCAAAGTAAGCATAAATATTCACACAATCGAGATAAACTTCCATCTCGCCAATTTGACAATGGGTAAAATGTGTGATTGGTTCACCAACTACCACTAGATCGATAAGTGGACCCAATTTGGTACTCTGGTACCGTTACTTCAAAATCGTCGTTGTACAAGATGTCGTTACTGAAGCTGCCGCTACTCATGTTGTTGCTACTCCGGTGTCATTACTTCAAAATTGCCTCTATACGGGGTGTCGTTACTGTAGTTGTTGCTACTCCTGTTGCCGATACTCCGGGTGTCATTACTTCAAAATCATTGTTGTACAAGATGTCGTTACTATAGCTATCGCTACTCCGGGTGTNTGTTGTCACTACTTGGGGTTTCGTTACTTCAAAATCGTCGTTGTACGAGATGTCGTTACTGTTGTTGCCGCTACTCTAGTCGTTGCTACTTCGGGTGTCATTACCTTAAAATCACTAATGTACTAGATGTCGTTACTCCAAGGTGCTGCCACTCCAGTCGTCACTAATCTTTGGTTGCCGCTAATCCAGTCGCCACTACTCTCTAGTTGCCACTACTCCTACCACTAATACTATGGTTGCAGTTACTCGTCTACACTCCCACCAACATGGATGCCGATATTTCAGCTGCCACCACTTCTGATGTCACCGCTCGAATCGACGTTGTCATAATCCGTGACTGCAGACGACAATATTCCTACGATGATGATTATCCATAACATGTGAGTCACCAAGTACATCCTCAACCAACTTTAACAAATTTGGGTACTATTACACATGGAATAGGCATTCACACCTGAGGACGGTCTTAACTTTAAGTTTGGGGGAGATTTTATGTCTTTCCCCAAAGAGTCATCATTACCCTCTTTAATCACACAATTTCACAATCATTACTTAAAAATTTCTGATGTCGTTGTACGTATAGGGATTGGACACACCCGCCAAACTGTTAATCATCCGCCAAGCTATTAAATTCGTTGTCATGTCATCATCATTACTTACCTGCCACATCATTTAATTTAAAAAAAATAAAATATCCAGGACTCTTTCCACAACACATTTTTCGCTAAACTGTTTTTCCTATCGTTTCTCCTGAATTGGTCGTTGGTACTCCTTGAGAAGGCACAATCGATGGAACAAAATGAGTGGTGGATCAGTAAGGTATGAGCCAACAAATACTACACAGGTCCGTCGAAATCCGGAAGTCTGGAAAATTTTCCAGAATGTAGGTTGGGATGTGTATTTCGAGAGGTTACAGGGATTTGATGCAGACATTACAACAGAATTCGACCAAAATTTGGAAGGCCACTCCTCCACGGTCCGTGGATTAAAAATCAGAGTCACGAAGGAAACCATTGCAGAAGCTAGTGGGTTGGCAATATCCGGTCAGTGATGGTTTTTCTGGAAAACACCACTCCCATAATTTCCAGAGTTGTTTTTGCATGAAGGCGAAGAAGTAAAGACGAAAGGGAAAGGACAAAAATGGACTTCTCTGCCACCTCCATGGGCCGAGGTAGCACTATTCATCATAAGGTATTTGACATGCGAAGGCTGCCCCTCTACCATTTATAAATATCATCTCAAATTGCTCACATCTCTACGTTTCCAACAATGCATAAACATGCCCTATTTTCTGTGTAATAACGTTCAGTGGATGGATCAAGCAGCTTAGCGCTCACGCCAACCACTCAAAACCCTCAAAAATCATGGCCTTGTTAATCTACTAGTCATGCATGTGCTAGAGCAAAGCCCTGTGAGTTGGCTGCAATTCATAAGACTCTCGAAAGAGGAATTGGAAAAACTTATCCCTGAAGTAGCAGAAACCCTAACAAAGAGAGAATGGTTGAGAAAGTTAGCAAAGGCTACCAAAACTATTGCAGAAGGTCAGAGAACGGGTGATGATACACAGGAATCAGCCTCAGACGAAGATGAGGAAACAGGGAAACCATTAGTGGAAGTTAGAGAAATTGGGGGAATGAGGCAGGTCATTAACTTGGATTCATAAGAGAGGAAGAAGAGGGTTATATTCCTCAAAACCCTCTTCTTAAACAAGAAAGAGATGTTGCTAGTCCCTTAGTAGATGAAAAAGAAAGAGATGCTGCTACTCCCTCAGCAGATAAACAAGAAAGAGACGTTGCTATTCCACCCACAGATGATCATGAGATGGATGATGATACCCCTTCGTCTGATGAGTAGGAGAGGAATGTTGCTGCTCCAATCTATGAACAATAGGTAATTGACATTGTTACATAAGAACCATCGCCAGAACATTCTGAATTTCCTGTCTATGAATATGGTGTATCTACTCCTCCCATCGATGAGTAGGTAATGACTGATGCTGTAACACAAGAACCAGCGTCAGAACACATCGTTCCTGAAAACCCTATTTTTGACGACACAACAGCTACTCCAGATTGTGAGAAAGAAATGACTGACGCTGTTACACAAGAACCAATGTCAGAGCATGTTGCTCCCAAAAACCCTTAACTAGATTTGGGTTCTGCTACTCCAAGAGAAGTGCGAGTTAAACAAGAGCCATGCATAGAGGCTGCAGGAAATGAAGCTCAAAATGAGGTTCCTCCTAGGGGACAGGCTGAAGAAATTCCTGTCAAACATGAATTTGTCGAATTTTGTGCAAGGAGAAGAACCCCTATTCATAAACGTTATAGGATAAAATTTAGAGAAAGTCTGCAATTCAGGATTGAGAATGCCAAGCTAAAGAAGCAGGTGCTCCGCCTGAAGAAATGAACACGAAGATACAAAAGAATTGCCAAGGAAGTAGTGAGGAGAAATGTCAAGGAGACTATTTTCACAGCTACCCAAACTGCCGATACTCCCACACTATCGGCAGCTACTCAAACTGTTGATACTCCCAGAGTAACAACAACTACTTAAATTGAGTTGGTGTTGCATAATACAATAGCTACTCAAAACGAGCCTATATTTCACACCTCTACAGTACCAGCAACCACTCATAATGATCCTATTTTTCACACTTCCACAGTAACAACATCTACTCAAGCTGAGCCAATGAAAAATACAACTGAAGCTCAGGTATTTTTTGTTGAAAGATGAGATACAAAAGTGGAAGAAAACTGTAGCCCAGTTTCAGACAAGAGCTGTCCCTTCTTCAGTGCACCTAAGGACATTGAAAGACATAAGAGAGCAGGCTGCTAGAGTCGTTGTTGACTATGAGGAAAAGTTGGAATAAGAGAAGAACAAGTGAGAGAAACAAAAGGAAAAGATTACAGAGATGGAGGCATAGATATAGAGGTTAATAGATGACAAACATGAGAAGTATGATATCACCAAGCAGGTAGTAACATGTCGCTCTCCTTCTCTCATCTATGCACTTTTTCTTCATGAACAATATTTATTTTTTCTGTCTGGAATGTATTCACGAGGAGATGGTTTATAATATTAAAGACCCCATGCAGGTTTTTAGGACCTTGAAAAGTTATGACATCCTCACACAACATCTCATGTGTGAACTATACATGCACAACTACCTGCTAAGAGATGATAAAAAATTCAATCTAGTTCCTTATGTGGGAGATTTCCAATTGAGGGCCTTTCTTTCCTACACCATTAACCAGGTGAAGCGGAAGAAGGCATTTGATTATTTCAAGGAAAATTAGGTACACATACCCCTTCAGGTTAGAATGGAGAACTTTCAATTTGAACAGATCATCCACAAACATAACTATTTCAGACGGATTCCCAATTGGCCACATAATATGGAAAATACATAGCAATTGTGTGTTGATCTTTGCATAAAACAATTGATCTATTGCAAGGAAGAGGCACTTGAAAACTGTGACCAGAGATGGGCCTTATCACCACCTGTTGTTAGGGAATGGGAAGCATTTGGGGCTCCCAATTTTTGCAGAGCCATGGAAAGAATATCCAGGTATATATCTGAAATCTCGCAGGAACAGAGAAAACATAGTCTGGCAAGATGATGCGATCAAGGATGCAGCGCAGTCCGCAGGTTGAAGGTGCAAAAGAGGACATGTTCCATGGTCAAACATTAGGTTCTATCAATCGGTTCAACCTTTGTGTATTTTTAGGAAGAGTTTTTACCCTAATCTTGGGACGCTCTGTGCTCCACAAATTATATAAAAGGTCAAACAGAGATAGAGAAGGGATTAGCCAGTCAGTCAGATAGCTAGGAGTTGTCCTGTATCAAGACTGAAACCTATGTAATATCGTTTTATTTAATGAAAATCGAGTTTCTTCTGAGTTTTTGAGTTTTTGTGGCAGTTAGTTCACCGCAGCCCTGATCGCGGAGTTGGGCTCGCTCTTCTGGTTAGGTGTTGTTGGCTTATGATATAGTTTTGTTGTGGTTTTGTGTGGAATATGTTAGATCTATGTGTTCTGCTTCATTTATAGTTATCCTGGTTCATTTGAATCCCTCGCTTACCTCTTCATAACTTTGCAAATCTAGAAGGTTGCAAGGATGATCGCTTGTTGCATTATAAATGACCAACAACTATCATCACATGTTTTCTCCTATATTCCACGTGAAGAACCTAAAAAAAAGTCCTAAATCCTGAGAAATAAATGTATTTTGACTTTCATCTTCTATTGGATTCCCTTATGGCATGCAGGGTGGAAATTAAGACTATAACATACACTACTAGCTATTTTACTTCTCACCAAATTGCATTACTCCAAGTGAAATATTTGTTATCTCCTCATTTATAGTGGTATGTGTGATTCCTACTCATTTATAGTGGTATGTGTTACCATTTGTTGGCATTAATGTGAGTACCCTGACTTCAACAAGTGCAATCATCCTTCATTTAGGGTGGTGTGAGAAACTATCACCTAGAGCAGTGTGATCACCCTTCGTTTCAAAACATTGTGATCACACTAACTTGATTTGGTGTGAACTACCCTTTGAGTTAAACATTTCCATTTCTCTTCATTTATATGGTATCATGTACCTTCATTTGAATAGGGTGAGTTACCTTTACTTGAATAGGTGTAAGTGTCTTTGTTTAAACAAGTGCTATGTTGTTGTGATCTACCATTCTTTCAAAGCGTTACAACTTTTTTCGTGGGAACAACTTTGATTTCTTTCATTCATATGAGTGTGAGTAACCTTCATTTTTTTGGTAAGGGAATGACTCAACCACAAGGCTACAAGTTCCTCATCCAAAAAGCTACAAACATAGTTTTTGAAAGGGCGTGAATGCCTTTAACCTCATGTTGTGATTATCCCTTCACATTAATAGGTTAAATTTGATATTCAAGGTATTTATTGTGACCGGTCTATATTAATATCGATTAATGGTTGTGAGTGCATTGAAGTGGATAAGTAAAGGGTTGGATCACTCTCACAAGCATAGTGATAGATTTAAAAAAAAACACATCTCCCATATTGTCCCCCTGGGATACCCCTACAAAATTGTTTTTGACCTCTAGTTCAGAGCCTCAATATCTCAATTAAAACCATTAATTCAAGGGAATGTATTTTATCTTCCCCTTCATCCCAAGGTGCCTTGGGTTTCCCTTATGGTCCACTAAGAAAGACACCTAATAAGTCCAAAAACCCCCTTTGATAAGCCCTTCTCACATAAGAAACCCTTTGAAGGGTCAATCACACATGAAAATATTGAGTAAGGGTCTATCACGAATCCCAACAACCAGATTTTCGGTTTCCATTTTTTTTTTTAAACCTAAAGGAAGTGTGGCAATATCGACGAACATTCTTCGCACTTTGCCATGGTTTTGCGTCACACATATAGCATCTACGTCGTAAATTTTTTCTCTGCCAAACATTTGCGGCGCTATTTCCACGCTTTTTCATTGCAACTTTCCACACTTTTCCATTGCATGTATGGCATCTGCGTCGTAATCTGTTGGTAAGTTTTTTACTTTGGCATGGTTTTTTGTCCATATTGCGACGAAGTTTCATCGCTATTGCCACGCTTTATAAGGTAAACCTATATTGAGGATGATGACACGTGGAGGGATTATTTCGTCGTTGTTTCCATGAATAACTGGTTAGTGGATATAGCGACGAAAAAAGTTCCACGAAAAATATTCTTTGCTTTCGTGGAAAGTGCAACGGATATGTGTGGTAATAGCAACGAAAAACCATGGCAAATTTGGTCATATGTAGTAGTGAGTGTACTGTGGGTATGTATGCTTGGTTGATAGTGTGAATGTTTATTACTTGATGAGTCCTTGAACTTGAAATAAAAAGAGAAATTGTATAGTTGGTTGTACTCATGAATGGTTATGCTTGTTGGAGGATTGAACTCCTATATTATTCTAAGTGCCATACTTGTGCATCGCAATGTTTGGATCCATGCAACAAAGGAACTTTGCGGGATAAGACGAAGTAGAGGTACCCTGGGTAGGCAAAGGAGTTCCTTGGACCAATGAGAGAATTCTTGAAACTTGTTAAGCCTTGAAAGGACTCAGAGAAATCCTCATGAAGTGTATTAAGTCCCAAACCGAACTGTTAAACTAGAGAAAACTATTGTTTTTCCTCGGAGGATTGTGGCCATCGATTTGGCGCAACGGTTAGATTTGGACCCTTAGTCAATGTAGGAATAATATTAAATCTCAATTTTTGATCTGGAAAGATAATAGATCCTTCTCGTTCATCGCAGGGTACTGTTCGAAGTAAGTTGTAGTTCTGGAGGAAATGCACTCTGAAGGAGGGACTCCAAGGGAAAATCTGGACCGTTGATCATAACTCGATAAATATCTGATCCTATCCGTTCATCAGAGTAGGCTATGATTCCTAGAGAGGTTGTATTCCGAGTCAATGATAGCCATGAATTTATCGGAGGATTGAGCGGTGAAGTGATCTCGACCGTTAGTTAGACTTGGTAGTTAGAGTGACGAGGATGCTAGTGCGGCGACCTGACACATCTTTAAGAATAATAAGTCTTGGTGCCTAATTTGTCAAAGGGTCAAGGATGGGCCCTTGTTGGGCTTAGGCCTTTGGAAGGTCTCCTAAATCATCGACCGTTGGATTTGCAGGTGGATAAATCTCTACCGTTAATCATAGTAGTCAATGGTTAGGCCAAGATGAGACTCTAAACTGACCAGAGCCATCGATACATCATAGTATGGAGGTAGTATATGCACCACCGTTGGATCTAGATGCCATTACTTCGAGGTGAAATCTGTTAAATAGAGTTGGTCGGTGTGGACTTTCGAGGGAAACTCTCGACAAGTCGTTGAAAAACTCGGAAGGAGGAACTTTGAGAGGAGATTCAGACCATCCATCGGAGTGCAAGGTTGCATAGGTACTTTGAAACTCCGAATTAATATGAACCGTTGATCTATCAAAGCCATAACTATCAGAGGAGGAACCTTGACAGAGTAATTTTGGCTCTGATATAAAGGTATCAAAGAATATTCCCTTTTATTATTGAATTTTGTGTCGAAATATTAGGAGTGCATGCATAAGTCTTTCGTAGTTGTTTTTGTCGGAGTGAAATGTTTCACCATTTTATTTACACTTTGAAGAAAAATCATTGAATAATATTCCCTTCCTCAGGAAAAGTGTTATCTCGAGAAAAATGAGTAATCTAGACCGTTGATCAGCAAGTGGTGAGGCGTGACGACAATCGTCGATATGTCATAGGTATCACCTAAGCTATGAGAGGATGTGACGATGTCATGACCACGTGAGGGTTCTATAATGGCATTCTACATGTCCAAATAGTGAAAAGTGTCACTAAGTGATTTTTCGACAAGACAAAAGTGGGCCCCATTGGGCGAGGAGGTCCTCTGGACCTTCGTGTTATTTCTGGTCATTGGATCTACAGGCCAATGAATCTCGACCGTTGACTTCCAAGGTGTGGTCATCGAAGTAGAAGGATGGTGAGTTATGTATTAACCAAGGAATGTCGACGATGAAATAGATTGGGGAAACATTGGGAGTCGTTGATCTTGGCGAGGATGCTACAATGATATATGAACCGCTAATCTAGGTGCAATGTCGTTAGGGTTCAAGGGTGGAATTGTTAGGCATTTTTATGAAACATTGATGATGATGAAAGGAGGAGAGATCAAGACCATTGGTCGACACAGGGTGAAGACTCAGTATGAACCGTTGATTTACCGTGGGGTCCCTCCATTAGTTTTAGTAGTGAGAAGGGGTGAGTAGTAATTGTTGCACATGTTAGCATCATCGAATCAACCAAAGCCATTGGATGAACGATGTGAGGACCGTTAGATCGAGGAAATCATATGGAAGGAGTGTTAACCCCCACACAAGTTGGATTCACTGATTTACTCAGAGTTATTGGATGAGCATCTTGTGAATCATCGAATCTAGGAAGATGCCTGATTAACTGGGTGTCATCGAAACTTTTAGTTGGGGTATTTGCAACCCATGGGAATGAAATTCCCAATGATGATGACATGAGGTTACATGGGATCAGAATATGGGTTTGTGAGCCATGTGGAAAGCACCATGCTAGACAACACGAGAGCTAGGAAACCACGTGGATGCAACATTGTAGTGAGGTGGCACTTGATAAATGAGGTCCAAGAAGTTTGGGAGGACATAACTTTTGACCCAGAGCTTGGTTTTGAGAAAAATTATAGTCGTTGGAAAGCTCTTAACGAGTAGAGGATGATGCTTCCATTAGAAAGTGGACTTGATGCAGGAGCATCGCCAACAACAAGTGAGTGTGGGAAAAACGCCGATGCATTTTGGCACATGATGAATTGTTTGAAATGTTTTGAAGTTGGATACGCCAAACTTAAATGAGACAATTAAGAAAGGGCATACTTGTAGATTGTAATCAGACCTTGAGCATCCCACTCTCGTCTGAAGGATTAAGAGACATTTATGCTAGTAAATGTAAGTATGTAGCTTTAAATTCTTAGATTAGACAGTTTTAGGAGCCGGAGGGAAAACGGATATAGACACCCTCACTTGTATCATTGTAACATTAGCAACATAATAAATCAAGACAACATATAGAAGAAGAAGCAGGAAGTTGTGTAGAAGAACCCATGTATAGAAGTTATGAGATTAATATATGAAGCTTTGATCCAAACTCATGGTGTTCAAATACTTTCTGTGTATGCATGATTGAATGTTATGCTCATGATTGTTTTACTCTTTCTGGTATACATTTTCTTTTATGCCATGTATGTATGATTTTGTGTTAAGCATTCGAAGTCTGAGAGAGTAAAGAATGAGTTTCAATTGTTTCTCTATCTGAGCAAGAGTTTTCCTGCAAGGAGTGTAGTGAAATTGTTCGCAAGGTGTGCGTTGACAGAAGTCAGAGTTTGTCTCTGCAAGCTTAGGAGGGATAACATTGTTCTCATTCTTGCAGAAGTTCAAGTTAAGCACAGGAGCTGTGCAAGGAGTGCGCAGGCCGAGTGAAGTCTCAAAGTTACAACCTGAGCGACATTGTTGAAGGACTGCTGTCGCAGGGAGTGCACAGAGTCGAAGAGGTTCAAATACTTAGAAGTATTTGAAGAATTGTCGCAAGGAGTGCGTGCAGGAGTCTTCTTGAAGACTCGAGTTGTGGAGAAAGCTCAGAAGGGATCGAGTCTTCGAAGTTGTCGAAGAGAAGCTCAAGAGGGCCAGTGCCTTGAAGTGTTGGAAGGAGACGCAGCGATGTCGTTTTACTAGTGGACAAGTTCCAGTGAAGGAATACCGTGTTCACCTCGCAAGAGTTGTCAAGGAGGCATTGGATGGTCGAAATTCTCCGTGGAGAATTCCTGAAGTCCCGAGAACCGTCAGATCATACAGAGGAGTAGGGGAGTTACAGTTTAAAACTTTTACATCAATATTCGCGAGGTTGCGAAAGGCGAAGTCCTGAAATTGCGAAAGAACCTGAGCCATCCATTTGAGGAGGACAGGTGGCAGAGATCTAGGGATCTCACGAATTTGGAGGTTCGTAAGGTGAAAGCCCAAAGATTGGGTGCTCCAAGTCGTGAGTGGCAAAATCGCGAGGATCTAGGACAGCCGTAGGATCCAGGTCAAGGGAGGACCATTGGATCAGAGTCTCATCGCGCCTATCACGCATTCGGAGATTTCAAGGTGTAGAAGAATCTGACAGCACAGAGTGGACAGGTGGCATACTTGTCGACACGGAGGTCAAACCTTTGTTGACCATTTTGGGGTTTCGTGAGTTGTAGAACCAAAAACTTAGCATCAGGATTCGCGAAGTCGCGAAGTATGAAACTCCAAAAAGGTGGGAATTTCCATTGTGGGACCCGCGTTGACGACGTGTCAAAATTTTTGTATTTCGGCAAATTGGCAGATAGGAAGTCAAGATTTTTGTCCCAAAGGTTTCAAAGTCGCGAGTTGCGATAAGGATTAGTGAGGAGTTTGGGATCTCGACACTTCGGTTGTCAAGGTACAAAGGAGGTAGTGCTTCGAGAAGTGAAGTCACGAAGTGTCGAAGCTGGGCACGAGGGACACGTGGTAGAACCACAAGGTGGGCCCATGCGATAGATAGGCAGACACACGCCACCTATTGGAAGGATTCAACACTCCGCTGACTTCTCGCGTCTCAAGGATTCGCGAGATAAGAGCACAAGAGTTCGACATTGAAACTCGTGAAGTGGCGAGTTGCGAGAAGTGCGAAAGGGAGGTCAAACTTCGCTGACTTTCAAGTCTCAGAGGATTGCACAAGGAAGGAATGAGATTTCAACCTTTGAACTCACGAAGAAACAAGTAGCGAGAGGAGATAGCGTTAAGCTTAGCCGGTGGTCACGCGTGGAGGGCACTGACAGAGGGGAGTTATACCCATTTCGTGATCTCGGGTATCATGAGATTGGAAGCGAAGAGTCGAGAGCCTCGACTCATGAACTTGCGAGTTGCGAGTTGTGACAAGCGCCTTTGGAATTGGGCCTTGGTCACACTGTTGTGGTCGCATGGAGAAGGGGAGCTTGCACCTAGTGTTGTTCGCACAGGGAAGCTACCAAAAAGGACCCGTGGATCGATAATTTGTGATTCCAGCAGAGAATCTAAAGAGTCGATTCGGCTCGAGGGAGATAAAGAATGATCATGTGAGCGGATCTCGGCCCGGGGGGGTGATAGGTCTACGTCAGGACTCTAATATGTCTAATGGAATATAAATTTTAATACCCCATCCCTTAAAAATGGTACTTAGGGGGTTGGGTGTGTTACAAAGTAGGTAGGTCATTTTGCTTTCTTGCATTTTCATTTGCATGTTCATCCTAGTGTAGTTGCATTTTCTTTCATGCTTTACTTTACATGTTGTTTTATTTTCATTTAAGCATAGTTGTTGTGATACTTTTTCTTGAATCATATTATATGTTAGTTGGAAGTTTTTGAAAAAAATGAAATTTTTTATTTGTAATGAATAGTTGGATTTTTGAAAGTTTTGATTATATGACTAAAGTATGAGCAACCCACCCCTCTATGCTTTGATATTTTTGCCTGAGTATGTGTAGGGAAAGGTCTTACCAGGAGAAGCTAAGGTTCTCATGTACTCTATGACGAGCACATGTCTCCATGTAGGAGCCATATGTTACCCCCCTAGGCTAGTTGTAACTAAGGAGATGATTTCTCAAGGCCCGCATGTTGAAGACATGGAGTGTCAAGATCTAGATGAGCATACAAAGCCCCTACTATCACCATACATCACCATTCATTAAAAACAATAACGTTTGCCACACCAACATGGTGTAGAAAGGACAACAAGTATTGTTTCATGAGGTAACAAGTCTGGTCTCATGGTAAGTGTCATTTTAATAATTGAATCATTTAAACATGTTGAGAAGATTCGTTTATTGATTATGAAAATGTTTTCATGGAAATTATACCTTTTGCCTCACTTCACCTTGGTGGTTGACATGGTTTCCTAGTAAGTAGGTCACCCTCGGGAAAATAGTTGCTACTACAGAGTCTCCTTGAAGGGTCATCGTACCATTCATGCACATACTCACCATTTTCCACACCTCTTCCATTTTGTTTCCTCATATTTTGGGTTTTTGAGCTCACTGACCCCAAGAAGGTCTTGTACCTCATTTCATGGGAAGAAGGGTCTAAAGGCCCAGAGATGTTGTAGCCAAAAAAAGTTAAAAGCCACATATTATCCTTCTAGATGCTCGCCCTAAGGTCTTGAGAGAAATGAAACACTTCTCCATAAAAAATCAAGGACCTTTAGAAAGAGGAAACACGTAATTAATAAATGTCTCGCTTGTTGGGGGAGTGCATTTGTTGTGTCTTTTGTTTTCCATGCACATGGCACTCAATGTGTTCTTAGCTTCAAGTGGCATTGTAATGTTCTTTACTTTTCATTGCACATAGAAATCAATGTTTTGGACCATAATAAGTTAACGATAATAAAGGGGCTTGGAAAAATGTTGCATTGCAAACAAAGGATGCAACACACCCTCTACAAAGGCACCCATATATGAGACAATATGAGCCCTTGATATGTCAGGGAACCCATGCCCAAAAGTCTTAACCCCATCCACTTCATACTCATTACATGAATTAGAGAGGGTCTTCTTGGGAAACACTCCTTAACTTGGGGATTGATCTACCCAATAGGGAACCATGACAACCCTCCCATACCTAAATTTGACAAATTTTATAAGGTCTTTGAGCATTTTTTTAGTTTGAAAAGGGGGGATTTAATGCACATGTTCAGGTGGTTATTTTATTAAATGTGGCTTACTTGGAATAATACATGTGGCTTGTGGACCCTTGGAGGGTGTACTTGTTTGTCTTCTCATGACCTTGCTCGATGAAAAACTATCCATGGAGGAATTGTGCCATTTTGACCTTCATGGGAGGTTGAATACCCCAAGGATGGACACCATACCCCACTGGATGGTAAGAGGACCCTAGAGCCATTGTGCACTTGAGATGATGTACATTGCCTTTAGAGGCACTTGGACAACATTAGAGGATGAAATCAGATCCCTTTCCATTTGGATGCTGGAATTTGGAGGCATAGGACATCACTCTCTATATCCTCGATGTCATGTGGAGGCTAGGGTTTGGTTGGCTTGATAGTTCCATAGGTGGTTTGATGTGGCTTGAAGGAAGAATATGCATGACAAGAAACTCCATCACATGGGATATTGACACATGGCCCTAGGAGACCCAACCATTTTCATCTAGAGGCTCAATGTCTTAGTTGGAGGCTCAACATCACCCTTCTAGGGCACGACACACTTTTGAGGGTTTCACTTTATGAAAATTTAATTTTTGTAAGTTGTAAAGACAAATAAAAGGGGTCAACCCTATTTTAATTTCTAGTTGACTTTTTATGTGGAAAAAATTTGTTTAGATGGCCTCGTATAAATAGAGGCCATCTCATTTTCATTTTATTATCAACTCACTTGAGAATTACATAACTCTTGGCTGAAATTTTCATGATATTTGGGCAATTCACTCTCTCTTGTCTTTGGTGCAATACAAATGATTTACTTGTCTATTGGTGGAATAAAGGCTAGTGAATTCTCTTGGACTCTCTCTCTCTTGGAAATTGAATGGAATGTCTTGATAAGTAAAGGTTTTTCCATGCTATCTCTTGGATTAGGTAAGGAATTTCTGCAATTATATGTGTTTCTTTTGTATTTCAAGGTTATCTTTTCAAATCATTGGAGGAGTGTAAGGGCATACATCCTCCATCAAGGATTTCTCTTTTATTGTTATTGAAAAGACTAAAAAAGGATTGCTACAAGGAGTAAAAGGGTTTACACCCTTGTAGAAAGAGCTTGCTAAGGTTTATCTTCTCCAGGGAGTAAAAATACTTACACCCCTAGATGAGTGCTAAAACCTAGCTCAAAAACAAGATACTACATTATCCAATAGATAAAACACTAATATTTTCATTGGAGATTGAATATTGTGCATTGGTAAACGTGATTTCAAAGGTATTGAATTGTTCAAGTTTGGAATTAAATTTTACATGCTTTAAGCTATCTTATGCCTTAAGGGCATCTTGATTTCACAAGAAATTAAGTTTTTGTAATAATCGTTAAGCTACCACCATTAAGGCTGCAACAAACTTAATCTCTCTCACTATTTTACAACTTTTCTACTGCTGAAATTTACTTGCAAGTTGTCATAATTGATCTACTCTTTGAGGGCATGTTTGGGTGGATTACTTGTTGATTTTAGTGGCTAGAAATTGTTGTTGTAGAAAAAATTTTCTACAACCATAAGGCTGTTATAAAATTATGTTGATAACATTCATTAACATCCCTCTAATTTCTATCAAAGTCTTGGTTTAAATATTGGAATATTGTCTACTAATTTCTAGCTTTATTTCCGACATCATACACTTGATTTTGATAGTTTAATTTGCAGCTATCATCGTATATATATATATATAT
>JASDQU010271814.1:4770-15270 GCA_032191745.1 Picea mariana
TTAGCGATCCTTGGACCCTACCTTCCTCGATTTTGTCTTGTGAAAGTCATTCAGATGTTGGAATGGCCATGCCACTATCGACATCAGAGATTGTGTATCAAGTTGTTCTTGACTGTTCCACCGATCCTGATCCTGTTACTTCGTTGACGGACGAGGAGGATCCTGTTATTAAGCCCATGTTGGCCACTTCGTTGTATTGTTCACATGATTTCCTCGATGAGACTTTTACCTTAGATGAAGATATCATCGAAGCCACGAATGGTTCCGACAAACCTTGGGATGATATGCATCATCACTCTTATTTTCTCCCAAAACTTGAAAGAATCAAAGAAGATGACTTTCGATCTACTTTGAATGAGATAGTCAGTCACATCGTAGTTCCACTTGATAAACACAACATTTATGATGAAGAAAATATGGCGAGTATCTCTCCTACAGTTATGATTGATATCTCTCATACCCCTGGAAAGATTGAAAACGTACATATCGGTGCAGATTGTTCGCCAGGAGAAATCTTGATCTACACCGAACTCTTCAAGGAATTCCAAGATGTATTTTCTTGTTCATATGAAGAGATGCTAGGAATCAACCCTCGTATTGTCAATCATGATATTAGAACTTATTTGGATGTTATACCTATTTGAAAACGTCTTAGATTTGTCAATTCCCAGAAGGCCCATGCTATTAAGGCAGAGGTAGAGAAACTACTTGATGTTCGCTTCATCTACCTGTTTCTCTTGACTAAATGGGTATCCAATCCCATTCCTGTGAATACGAAGCAATAAACCATCCATGTATGCATGGACTTTCATGACTTGAACAAAGCCTATCCTAAAGACAATTTTTTGACACCTTTCATCGATCAGATTCTTGACGAGTAGGCGGGAAGTGAAGTGTTTTCTTTCATGGATGAATTTTCAGGGTAATACCAAATTCAAATTAAACCTAAGGATCAACACAAGACAAAATTTATTTTTCCTTCAGGTACTTTCGCATACCGGAAGATGCCTTTCGGCCTTAAAACTTCTAGAGAAACCTTCCAACATGCTATGACCTTCGTATTCCATGATCTTTAGCATATAGTTGAAGCTTACCTTGACGATATTGCTTCTCACTCTCGTAAGAGAGTGGATCTCTCTACACACCTTTGGCTTGTTTTTGAAAGATGTCGTTACTATATAATTTGGTTGAACCCTCATAAGTTCATCTTTTTCTTTAGGTTCTTTCATCTTTTGGGATTTCTAGTTTCTGAGACCGGGATCATGGTAGATTTGTTAAAGGTTGAGGCAATACTTCGATTTCCTCCCCCGCACACTATTCGAAAAGTTCAAGGTTTACAAGGGAAAGCTAACTTTCTACGTCGGCTTATAGTAAACTATGCCAATATCACTAAGGGTTTCATGCATCCTTTGAAGGACACCCCTTTTATCTGGGATGAGTGAGCCCAGGAGTCCTTTGATGCTTTGAAGAAAGCCTTGGTATCGACATCTCTACTGAAGTCTCCTGACTAGAGTAAGGATTAATTTCTTTATATCGCCACGTCTGAGGAGATGATTGGTATGGTTTTGGTTCAGGAGGATGATGAGATTTACGAGCATGTCATCTACTATCTTAATCAAAACTTAGTCGGTCCTGAGCTTAATTATTCTCATGTTGAAAAGCTAGCTTTGGTTGTCATTCACGCAGCCCAACGTTTACGCCATTATATATTGATTTGCAAGACTACTGTGGTGGTCGATTTCAACCCATTTCAATATGTCCTTACTAGGTGTATCATAGGGGGGAAATATAATAAGTGGATTGTCATTTTACAATAATTTGATATCGATTTTGCTTCTGCGAAATCCAAGAAATCACTAGTCTTCGCAGAGTTAATATCCAACTTTCCCCGATTAAATGAGGATGTTATCCATGTTGATTTGTTTGCGGATGAACATATTTTCCTTGTCTCTTTGTCCAAACCTTGGTATGGAGACATCGTTCTCTATCCTCAAACCTTGAAGTTCCCTCATCATCTCTCGTGAGATGACTAACGACGTGTACGATAACAAGCTAATAATTACACTATCATTGGCGACACTTTGTATAGTCGAGGAATAGACAATATCCTGCGTCATTGTTTAACTCACGAGGAAGCCAAGTTAGTCCTAAACGATTTCCATAGTGGGGCTTGTAGTGGTTATCTATCTGGGCTTGCGAAAACCCAAAACATTTTGTGATCCGGTTATTTATGGCCATCTATATTTAAATATTGTGTTGAAGCGGTTAAAAAGTGTCACCCTTGCCATATGTTCACGCATAAAATGCGCTCGCATCCATCCCCTCTTCACCTAGTAATTATCGTTGGTTCCTTCACCAAGTGGGGGGTAGACTTCATAAACTGCAACCCAACTTCTGTTGGGGGGCTTCAACACATTATCATGGCCTTCAACTACTTTATTGAGTGGGTCAAAGCCATTCCTACAATTAAATCCGACAGGAAGACTATCACCTGGTTCGGTATCTCGAGTGAGATCATCACTGATCATGGAAGTCACTTTCAGAAAAAAATGATGGAAGAGATAGCATATAATATGGGGTTTAAACATGGTCATTCTTCCCCTTACTACCCCTAGGAAAATGGACAGGTGAAGGCTGTCAACAAGTCTCTCAAGACCATTTTGCAGAAAACTGTCAGCTAGAGTAAGTCTAACTGGCACATTATGATATATCTCGCACTCTGGACATACCGAACCTCGATCAAGACTGCCACCAGATTTTCTCCTTTCCAGTTAGTACATGGTGTGGATTCAATACTACCTATTGAATGAGATATCCCTTCTCTTAAGTTGGAATTCATGCTCCTACCTGACACTTCTGATCTCGAGTGACGCCTTATACACCTAGAGAGTCTTGACGAGCAACGTCGAGACACCTCTACAACTATTGAGGTTAAAAAAAGACGTGTCAAAGTCTAGTACGATAAGTTTGTCTATCCTTAGTTGTACATTGAGGGTGACTTGGTACTCTTATATGATCAAGCCAAAGAACCACTAGGGGAAGTCAAGTTTAAATCCATGTGGAACAATCCCTATATCATGCGATGTGTCTTAGAAAAAGGAGCCTATGAGTTAGAAGATTATGAAGGGAATATGTTGGCTGAGCCCAGGAATGGGCTCTACTTGAAAATATATTACGCTTGAGCCCCAAGCTCGGGTAGAAATATTTGTATACTAATGTAATTTATTGTATATGTATTTTCCCTTTATTTTTGTCTTCAACTTGCTTATCGAGTTTTCCCTTGGTTGGTAGATGTCAATGGTGTCTTCGATCTACTTAGGATTTGCAGAAGGAGCCATTCATCATACATGGAACTTGGATTCCTCTGCTTGGGTGGTTTACTCACCCGAGGTTCTACTGGTGTCTTCAGGTGGTGTATGCCTAGGGCCATCCACGAATAATGTGGTTGAATATAGCATTGTTATAGAACTTTTTCCCGATGCTATCTCACATGGTATTCTCTCTTTAGAGATTCACCTGGATTCCCAATTAGTATTATGTCAGTTGAACAACAGATACTCCGTGCGTGATCCTACTTTACTTTGACGATTCTTACGGGTACGTTTTTTAGAAGGACAGCTTGATTTTATTAATTATTATCACATACCTAGGAGTTCTAATTATGTATCTGATGCTTATGATAATTTTGTTTTAGATTGGAATTTATCACATAACTAAAGAAAAGAAAACCATCTCATCAATGTACACATTGTAATATAAGTAAATCTGAAGATCCCTGTTTTATATATATTTCAAAAAATATGATGTTTATAGTACAAAATTGGGGCTAACACCCTCAATACACATATACAACCGATAATACAATATCCATGAAATCTACGCATGTGGCGTCGGATGTGTGTCATGATAACAAACTATGACGTTTGTGAGATGCTGAAAGAGTCACACCCAAGATCTGGGCACACAAACCACTTGCCACTGCATGGCCTCCGATAGATCCTCTACCTGAACCATCAGAATCCTATGAGTGAAACGAGAAAGGTTTCCCCACACATTTTTAAGGACTCTCTCTACTTCTCCTCCCGCCGCCTCATCTCCTCGGTGCCTTCGACGATGTCAGGGAAGCCCGTCTGGCCATCGCAGACCCACGTCTGTGTCACACAAGTTTCTAGTTACTACTTAAGCATCATCCAAAAATATTTTTGTTTTACTATACAAAAATAAAATAAAATGAAATATTTAAAAACATTTGACATACCTATGTCCCTGTAGGCGGTCCTTAGTGGCAGTGGCATGTCAAGGTCCCCTCTGAAGTTGATCCATACCTAGGGGTAGTCATCCATAGCAATGAGATGTCACCTCCACCAGTAGAAGAAATCATCACTGTAGGGTGTGGGAACCCTACCTTCCCCCTTCTGTCTCATTAGCTTGGTCCACCGTGCCATGGCTGGATTGCGAGGTCCTCTGAGAATGATCTTGAATCTAGGTCCCAAAACTAGAACCTGCTCGAAGAAAAAGATGCATAAGATAGAGGCAAACACAAAGTTCCTCTTGCCACCCTCTTTGCACTCTATCAATTGTCTCTTCATATTATCCAATAGTGAGTTACACCAATCATATACTATGGGTCTCAAGAACTCTACAACATCGAGCATGATCGACCTCGGTTCTTGGTGCAATGAAGCCAATCCTGTGATCCTGGTCAACATGAGGACAACAATATTGAAGCTAAGATTGTTTATCACTCGGATAGGGAGTTGACTCTCGACCTTCAGGGTCCCTGCTACACAGTGAGAATATATGTACTCCTCTATCTTCATACCACTCCCATCTCCCCAGGATTTAAGGTTCACCACCTCACCCTGACGTGATAACCTAGTCAAAAAGTATATATCCTCGACTTCAATCCTCAATGGTTTCCCATCAAGGTTGAAGCTCTCACTTTCAGGATCCCAGTAATCCACAAGAATCTTAAGAAACCTCACCTCGGGCCGCATCCCTTTAATTCCCCAAAATTTATACAAGCCACATATTTTCAAGGCCATTTCGGCCCCTAGATCTCTGTCCACAACAACATCTACCTCCTTGTGCTCCCTTTCCCTCCATTCTAGCACCATCCTTCCAAATAAAAGTCAATGTTTGAGTTAGCAACCATAGAAAACATTGATTACAGACTTGTACGTGGGCTGCTTCATTTACATTCGTGTATAGGGTTGAGTACACATGCCCTGTATTTTACATAGTCATGTATAACCTCACGTATATGCGACCCGATGAATGGTAGCCCACATACATTGAATTACTCAATTTATGCCCTAATTTAATCAAATTTTGAAACCTAATTTAAAAATATAATCCATTAGAAAGGAAGAGGAGGGGAAGTGGAATTACATGGTCCATATGGTTTCTGATTTCGTCGTCTGATGCTCCCGCAATCACCAGTTGAAGATTGGAGGTAATTTGGTCCAATTTTCACTATTTGGGTAAAAATTCAAAATGACATAGTAATTTTTGGTTTTGTTACTATTTATAGCCGTTTTTACCCACTTTCTATAGTTTTGAGTCATTTTTTCACCTAATGGACTAATACAATAGTGGATTGAGTTGGTTTTTCTAGTTTTCACCAAGGATTCTTGCGGATTTTAGCGTTATATTGATCGTTTGTAACCACAGGCAGGTATTTTTACTACCCAACATATAGGATAGGTATTCATTCCACCATGCTCTTTTTCATTGTCCTATAACTGTCACTCATATGCCTTAGGTATGAACCCATTTGTTGTGAGAAAAAACCTTCCAAATTCTATAAGACGTGTCGTTATCAAGTGGTAGAGAGTTACCAAACATGGGTGCCCTAGTTAGATCCTTTGCCTCATTTGGTGCCCATGCATAGTTTTTTTTCCGTAGGACCGGGAGTCCCTTATAACTGATACATGAAATTATGCTGAGAATCATTTCTCACTCATAAACATGATTCTTTATACCTAGAGGACTCCCAACTGAGTTTAATTTAAGCTCTTTTCCAACTCATCTTCAAAAAGGAAAAATATTGTCGAGTGAACTTGTCTCTTTCACACTCATAAAATGGATTTGAAAGGACATCTATTTGGTACAATTTTATTCCTTTTACACACCAAGTAGACAAAAGATCATGAAAAAGGACATTTTTTTTGGCGTTAAGTTGTGATTGCATCTCATTCCCTTGCTTGTAGTATTGAGCCTATAGTCAGTTCTTGCTTTACGTTATAAATTGTTTTCCTCAACAGTTTTGCATCCTCAACCAAGAAGAGCCTTGTTTATATCCTTCGAAATTTGACACCCTATACCCATGAGGGAACATTCCCCCCGAGTGTCCATCTACCGCATGCATCTCTTTGCATTGAGCATAGGTATGTTCCACTGATGGAACTATTTTTTCTTACTTGCGACACTCATTTCCTCCTCTGTATCATAGCATTCATTTGTCTATGAAAAAACAATAAAAGATGGGCGAGAAGGGAGTATTATCTTCTATTGGCAACAATTGTGTCACCTATGAACATAGCACAAAGTTATTGAGTCCATTTAGCATCATAATTTTGGGTTTAGCATGGCCTTAGGAAGTTGAGATTGTTACAAAGAGTTTTCTCTACCGATTGGTTACTCTTCTAGTCCCTATAAAGACTTTCATTGATGCCTCGTGCATCTAATGGTTTCATCATTGAGTCTATGCTACCGGAGTCTTCCATATATCTCATGCTCATGTTCAAAGGAAGTTTATCAACCTGTGTCGTCCATTCCTTAGAAATATTGACTTTGCATGTCGGCCATACCCTTAGTTTGTCTCAGAATCACATGATACTATAGTCCTATCACACACCCTCGCCCTAATTTCATCATTGGTAGGTAACCTTGAACCCAACAGTCGACATTTCATCATTGGTCATTGACTGGGTAGTTTCCCTTGTGTTCGACAGAAAAACATCTATTCAAACATTGGGATTCATGCAATGTATTGGATTCCATTAGCCTTATGTGTGGTTTCCTCTCCTTTTTCAACAATTTTCCGCATTGGTTGTTATTTAAAGGGTCTTTTTCATGTACCACTTTCACTTGGCACATGCGAAAGACATATAGGGTCGTTGGTTTGTGAACATGTTCTTCGTTTGATTTCCTCCAAATCATGAAGCTCCTTCTTTGTACCTCGTGCTAAATGATGAGAGATGCCTTAATTCTCTCCTTTCAATGGGTCTCCTTCCATCGTCTTCGGCTCATCTATTCTGGAAACGAGACCTAGAGTCTTATGAGTACCTTGAGGCTTGCAGTCATTAGTGGCAGGTTCTCTCACCATCGACAGTTGGGAATACATTAATGTCTCCTGATCAATGGATTCTTCAAGTGTTTGACCCTGATTCCTTTATTCACACTTTTAAGAATGTACCCGGTGCCTTGATACATACTTTCATTATCGGTAGGTTGTCTCGCGTTTGCTAACGGTATACCTCAATGACTAGTAATCAAACGATGTCTCATTGTGTTTGACCTCAACTCGTTTATTCACATGATGTAGACTTGCACCTTTGGAAGATTGTGTAGAATACTTGAAGACATCAGTATGTGGCCACAACCTTCCTGAGTTGTTGCTTCCTTCTCATTGGACTAGTACCTGTATGACTTCAATGATCATGGGAGATCAGATTGTACTCCATTGTATATAATTATCTTTAGATTTATTTTGAGAATGGTTCTACTGGGCCTTGTTCATAACTATCACAACCTTTGGCATGTAACCACATTTGTATTTTCCTATCCATGGCCACACACAATTGTTTGTTTTTTTCACATGGATCTGCAGTGTAATTCAAATTGGCATCCATGTATGAAAAGTCGATGCAGAATGTAATGAGCAACTAGTTCTTCTAGTTGGCTCCCCATCACTCCACTTCTGGGTTTTTTATAATGTATTTCAGCCATCACAGATACTCCTCTAACCTCACACATTAGGGGACATCTATTATAGCAATATTTTCCTCACCCTCTGTAATCTTACACAGGGGGCCTTTTTCCATTTCCCTATGCATACTTTTCATTCCATTTTGCAAATCCCAGAGCTAAAAATACATTTGTTCCCACATGTATGCAGCTTGCCTACTATACAACATGCATATGCATAGGCTAGACCACTACATCCCATGTACATCATCATTTGTACCCAAAAATGATAAATGGTGCCAGGTTTCCATGTCACGATAGGAGATCTATGATCATTGGCCTTCCATATACTGGAAAGATTCTGACTCAGTCCTTCAGTTCCATTTGAAGGCTATAAATGGGTCAATTCTGAGCTATGGAAAGGAGGATAAAGAATTCAAATTTGAGAGAAAAGTTAATCTGGAAAAATTATTTACTTCATATTGAGTCTACATCCCTTTGTTCTTTAAGTCTGAACACAGTGTTCATCCCCCAAGCTCTTCCCTTATTGATTGAGAACTTCATTTTTCCTCTTTTATGAGCTTGCCTTTGGTGGAGGATTGAACTGGTGGAGGCCCAACTGGAAGAAACTTAGTTTCTCTGTTCTGAACCATGCCAAAATGAAAGTCTGTATCATTTTCACTTCTATTGATCATATATTAATAGAAATACTCTTTTCCCGTCCAATTGATATCTTGCAAATACTTGAATTATTATTCCATGTGTGTATTTGTTATGAATATTAATTGATTACTGTATTGAATCTGATAACATCATATATTATCACCATATGATTTCTTTGCTTAGTTGTTGATAACTAGTTGCTCATATAGAAATAGAATCTATAACATCAGAGGAAATTGAAGGCTCCTCACCCTTCAAGTTTTCTGACACAATCTCAATTTTCTGAGAACTAGAAGTTTCGGTAGAAGGGGATTCGACAAGAGGTTCTCTAGATACAAAAGAAGAAGTGTTTCTTGAAATACTTGGATTAGATGCTCTTGTGGATTCGAAAGTTTGTCTTTGCAAATATTTTCCCCTTCTGATGATCTTCTCGGGATCTGGAACTGGTGCTGCCAGTGGTCTTTCTTGGTTTGACCTAGTATGAGCCCTTCTCAGAGCCACTTCATTCTAATGGAGTCACCAGATAGATGGTTACAACCAAAAATGTGTCCAAACTTTGTCTATCATCAAATTTGGATCTTGTCGTCTCCCAGGGAAGATGAGCTTCAGTCTCCTCTCCCCGGCAACGATGCCAATTTGTTAGCACTCCAGGAAACTCTCCTAGGTTGTATATCAGAGATGACTGGTAACTTAATGTTTTTGGTAACTATTTTCTCAGTAATAGGTGTGGTTTTGGATCAAGATGAATATCTTAATCACTGGATTGTATCTTCAAGATAGTCTAGCTATATTCATGCAATACAGGGCCTTCAGGGGCTATTATCAGATAGGTTTGTAAAACAAATGGATAAGAAAACCAATCAGCTAACCAGAACATACATAGACAATATATATGATGGGTTAAAAAACTAGGCAAAGATGCTTGTGATTCTTTCTTAACAGTCAAAAGTAAGATGACAGTTACCATGGGACCATTAAACATAGACAAAAGAATGATTTCAACTCATATGCATAGACAAAGATGATGGAGAGTCTGACAATAACATATGAAAGAAGCTTGCAGGATTAATATATTAAAGAAAGTGTGTTTTTACAATAACATTAGATTATAGAAATCCAAATCAAACCCTGTGGTCATCCAATGTTCTTGGATTTATAGCCTTTTACAAACAGTTTCCAGATCCTAGATTACTGGATCGATTTTTTCCAAAAATAAGAAATCAACAACTGGCCCAAGTACACTAGATCAATTCAACCTCTCGACTGATCTTTATGTTCTTCAGATTCTTGGTAGGTGTAGTGAGCCTTCCGAGGCTGCTAGATCTCATGTGATATGGGAGGAGTCGAACTTGACACCTGTTGACAGTCAAACCGTCTTATATCCTTAACAATAGCTAATCGTTGTTTATCTTTTCTGTCTTTTAAAGCATCTCCAAAACCAAAACAAACTCTTGATAAATATTTCATTAATTATATTCCATCGATTGGAACCATGTTTGAGGATTTTGAACAAGAAAAACTTGGACATGTGCAAAAACATTATCTTTCTGCCTTATTAGTGCTTTCGGTAGCTAGAGTAAATAGAATTCGGGTTGATTAGCTACCAAAAGCTTTGCTTTCAGTGGCTAATGAAGAATCGATATGTTCGCCTAAGCCACCAAAACGTGAGATTATCAAAATTTCAAAAATACCCTTATCTTAGCTCAAAAACACCTCAGGACTGATCTTTTTAGGATTCTATATCTTGCTCAAATTTGTAGGGTTATTGGCTGCCTCTGGTTCATTGCACTGAATTGCCACCTCTGCAAGGGTCTGAAGAGAAGCATGAGCTCAGTGTTTTGAAGACATTGTTTTTTTCCTCAAAGCCCTGAACTTTTTCTTCAAACCCTGAGATACTCTCCATGAGTTGTTGTAGTCCTTTACAAT
>JASDQU010271828.1:0-15269 GCA_032191745.1 Picea mariana
CTTTTGCCTTTTGAAGAATTATCCAAAACTGGACGCTTCCATTCCAAGTAATCTTCGTACAAAACTTGCACCATCTCCGACATGGCAAAGAATGTTTTCCGGAAATCTTTCTCATCTTGAGAAATTCCTTCTTCCGATGCCATCTTCTCGCTGTGAGAAGCTCTTTTTCTCAATCCAATTAATGGATTCTCTGCAACAAGCTCACCTTCACCACGCTGTAGCTTTTCCCTGGTTAACATGCAAAACTCAAATCCAAACGTCAACTAGCTCTAATACCACTTGATCTGTCAGGATTTTTCGAATGACTATGGTTGAGTTCGATTTAATTGCATGCATTAATTGACCATTGGGAAACTTAACGAAAGAGCGAGAAAAGAAATGAATTATACAGCCATTAACATATTTTCATATCTGAAAAACAATGAAAAACAACAAACCATAATGCACAGAGGTTGATAACGGAGTTCGACAACTTTGCCTACGTCTCCGGGCCTTTTCTCTTGTGGGGGAGGCTTTTTATTTTTGTTTGAAAGCTTAATAGTACATCTTTACAATGTCGAATGGTCTCAAGACTGATCTAGTCTTGTTCGCCCACATCTCTAGAACCATGCACAAAAAACGTCAATTGAAACGGATGTCCCGAGCTCTCAGAAATTGTCCGACAGCATCTCCTCCTCAACGGTCTCCCTGCCTCAAACTGGCTTTGACTCGGCTTGCCTCAGCATCTCTGCTCTGAAATTGCTCTCAAAAGTTGTCCCCTTGGCCTCAAAATGGCCTTGGTTAAATAGTGGGGGAGTTAGTTGTCCATCTCCAACTTCCTCCACGAATTTAGGCTCTAAAAATGCCCAATAACCCTTAAAAATGGATTAATTACATTAAATTTAGCAAAAGTGGTTAAAAAACACACTTTGCAACTATATAATATAGTTAAAACAACCATTTTTTTAAACTAATTCGGGCTTAAGCCCCTTCTAGTTGGGCGCGCGCACCTTAATTGAGGTCACATGGCTCATGTGGCCACGTGCTAGCCCAAAGGGCTAAGCGCGGGCCACCCCTACTAGCCCTCGGTCGCATTGTGTGAAGGCATGTGTCCGTGGCTTAACCGTTCAAACTGTTATAACCGCTCCCAATACAATGTTTATGGTTTAAATAAAACACACCAACATTTAAACAAAACGCTGTGCTCCGAAAGGTGTGGTCCCATATGAAACATAGAACCGAGGGTCGGGGCTAGCCCCGGCCCCCATGCCCCACCATTTTACACAATATGCGACTTTAATTACAATTAAACCCGTAATACATTCCAAGTAACAAGCGATGGTACAGTGGCTAGCAGATTTCCATAAGGCGTAGCTGGAGGAGGAGGTTCAGGGTTCGAATCCCCCGGGCCTAAAATCTTTTTGACATAGCCCTCATTGGCTAAACCCGGGGTGCCACATGGCAGCTCGTGATTGGGCCACGTGGCACCTTTCCAACCAATCGCTGAATGCCACGTGTCGGTCTCTGATTCATCCACATCTGCTGCCACGTCGAAAGTTGTACACTTTGTCATCCGTGCCACATCATCTGTCGTACGCCGAGTCAGCACTGCCACGTCATCCGCTGACGTCATCCATGCCATGTGTCACCCTTCCAGTGGTGACACGTGTCACTCCAGGATTGGTCCAAGTGTGCGCCAAAAATGCCAAATCAGCCTGCCACGTGTCACGCTCTGGAGCCACCACGTGTCCCATATAGAATATGCCATGTGTCATCGTACGAACATCCATGTGTTCCTGTACGGACAGGTACAGTCAGCATCCTAAAATTTTGCCTGTTTGGCTCGGCGGACAGAATGCGATATCTTCTCCATACGGACTCCGTTTGACATAAAAATTATACCAACGGAATCAGGAAGATGAGCCGGACACAATGGTGTTGGTTTTGTTGGATTCCGAGCACTTTCATTTTTGAGCATTTTTCATGCCCTGACAGGCTTCTGAATCCGATTTCGGATCAGTATTGCCACAGAATTAAGCTCCGGCTCTAATAAAATCCCACGCAAAAATAAGAGACGAGGGCGGAAACCAGTACATCAACTAATCAAAGAAGCTGGGAATCTCATGATCAACTCAGGTCAAATTCAGAAGCTCTCGGAGGGATACCTCCACCCACACCCCTCCTCCTAATGATGAAGATCATCACCTAGAACATTAGAGGACTCAACAACAGATCTAAGCAAAGAATCCTCAGGGACTGAATCAAGGAGAAAAGTCCAGACATTCTAATGCTACAGGAAACAAAATGTGCGGGAATGGAAGCCGAAAACATCTTCCAACGCATTTGGAAGGGTTGTAACTACATTCACACAGACTCAGCAGGAGCCTCGGGGGCCCTAGCTATACTGTGGAACCCAAACCACACTATCCTTAGTGGTCCCTTCTCCACCACAAGAACCCTGTCAGCCCACTTTGAAGTAATAGGCTCAAAACTGGAGGGGACCATCACCAATGTCTACGGCCCTCAAGGACAACAGGAAAAAATCAAGTTCATGGAAAAGCTGACCCAAGTTAAAGCCTTGGTCAACATGCTTAACTAGATCCTTGGAGGGGACTTCAACATGATCATGTCACTAGAGGAGAAAGCTGGTGGGAGCAAAATACTTTAGCAAGACAGTGATAAGTTCAAAACCCTCTCTGAACAGCTAAATTTAGTAGATATAGAAAATAGCAATGGAACCTTCACATGGTCTAACTGCAGATCAGGGAGTCAGCATGTTGCATGCCGACTTGACCGCTTTCTCGTTGCAGAAGAACTGATCGAAAGAGCTCTCTGCATGGAAAGTCTGATCCTCCCCAAAGCGGGCTCTGATCATTGGCCAATCGCCCTTCATATTGCAATAGAGACCACTCCCAATTTTAAACCTTTCTGGTTCGAGAAATTCTAGCTCACACACCCAGATTTTCAGCAGCGGGCGAGAACTTGGTGGAACCAAGCTGAGGCAGACCACAGCACCAAGATGTACAAATTTCAACAACAGCTCAAAAACTTCAAGCAAATGCTCAAATACTGGAACAAAAACACTTTCGGCGACATATTTCAGGGCATTAAGGATGTAGAGAACATACTAGTCGAGATACAAAAAATCTTCATAACAGGGGCTCGAACTGTTGATCTCATGAAGGAAGAGGAGAAAATACAAATGCACTTGGAGCAGAGAAGACAGCAAGAAGAAATCCTCTGGAAGCAAAAATCCAGGGTGTAGTGGCTCAAGGAAGGGGAAAAGAATAAAAAATTCTTCCATAGAACAATGATACATCGGAGACACATCAATAGAATAACACATCTAGAAGATGAGTAGGGCAATATTATAAGAGAACACACCCACATCGAAGAAGAGCTCAATAGACACTATCAAAACCTCCTGAGAGAAAGCAAGGAGGATAGAAACGAATCCATCACCCGAGTTACCAGTCACATCCCCTCACTCATCACCCCTGAACAGAATGCTGCTCTAATAAGGCCAATCACCCAGGAGGAGGTCAATCAAGCAGTAAAGGACATGCCCTCAGGAAAAGCCCCAGGTCCCGATGGCTTCACTACAGACTTCTTCCACCACTGTTGGGATATTATAAGAAAGGACATCTGGGAGGTTGTTGAGGAATCACGAACTTCAGGTCAAGTTCTTCAGGCCTTTAACGCCACCTTCCTCACTCTCATATCAAAGGAAGAGAGAGTCACAAACCCCAAGCATTTCAGACCCATAGCCCTGTGTAACGTAATCTACAAGATCATAACCAAGGTAATTGAAAATCGACTCAAGCCAATACTGCCCTTTGTCATCTCCAAAGAACAAGCTGGCTATGTTGAAGGAAGGCAGATTATGGACAACGTCATACTAGCACATGAGGTAATCATCTCTCTCAAATTAGCAAAAATACCAGGTATGCTAATCAAACTTGATCTCTCAAAAGATTTCGACAAGGCCAGCTGGCAATATCTAAGAGCCATCCTAAACTCCTTTGGCTTTGATCAAGACTGGGTAAACTAGATTATGAATCTCACCTCCTCGGCTTTCTTCTCAATCCTAGCCAATGGAGTCCCCTCCCGGCCCTTCTCGGCCTCCAAAGGCATTCGGCAAGGGGATCCACTATCACCCTTCCTTTTTGTTCTAATGGCGGAAGGCCTGGGTCACTATATCAAATCAGCAGTTCTGGAAGGCAGTCTCAAAGGCCTACCCCTGCATAACATCAGAACATCCCCCTCTCACAGCCAATTCGTTGATGACACCCTCCTCATGAACTCCCCCACTGCGCATGAAGCCCAGAAGCTCAACTCCATCCTGTCTGACTTCACCGAAGCCTCGGGCATGACTTTGAACCTAGACAAATCCAAGCTTTTCTTTTTCAATACTCTTGTCGTTGTTCAATTACACATTTCCAAAATCCTGGGCATCCCTAGGAGCTCCCTTCCGTCCAATTACCTGGGCATTCCTCTCAGGGGAGCGTCTGCCAAGTCCATCTCCTGGGACAGCCTCCTCCTTTCTATCTCAAACAGACTGGCCATCTGGACCTTCAAACCTTTAAACATTGCCGCCAGATTGGTCTTGCTCAAATCTATCCTATAGACCCTACCCACCTATCTATTCACAGCCCTAGCAGCTCCCAAGCAAATCATCAGAGCTATCAGAAACATACAGAGGAATTTCTTGTGGCAAGGTCTGCAGCCCAACAAGAAATGGGCACTGGTAAGTTGGGACAAGGTTTGCGCACCAAAAAACATGGGAGGCCTTGGACTTCAAGACCCTGGAAATCTCAATCAGATAATGGTGCCAAGATATGGTGGAGATGGATGAAAACTCTAGATGCATTATGGGCACAAATATGGAAGAATAAATATGCTCCCATCATGCAGCTTGATCAACTGATCAGACATAACGTTAGAATACAGGGTTCGAACATCTGGAAC
Organism: Picea mariana; assembly: GCA_032191745.1. Taxonomy (NCBI): domain Eukaryota; kingdom Viridiplantae; phylum Streptophyta; class Pinopsida; order Pinales; family Pinaceae; genus Picea; species Picea mariana. Next base: position 4,948 of record JASDQU010271828.1, read on the forward strand.
ACAGCTTGGAAAAACAAAGATATAGTACAGAAACATGCTTTTTGGGAAATACGCAATGGAGACAGTGCAGAGTTCTGGCAGGACTCGTGGCAACAACTCAAACCTCTAAATGAACTTGCAGAGCTCATGCCCCTCCAACACACTCTCAATCAAGACCCTTCGCCAAAGGTGAAGGACCTCTGGAAACCACTGGAAGTGAGACAGACTTGGAGGCAATGGAAGACCTCCAGTCAAGATCTAGGAATCCCCCTCGGCGTTAACTTATCAGCCTAGCAATATGAAGCAGAACGCAGGAAAATCCCCATTAAGGAGGGGCCAGATATCCTTAGATGGGGGTACTCTGCTTCATGCAATTTATCGGTAAAAGAAGCCTACTATTTGCAAGGCAATTACCACAATCAGGAAAGGGACACCATCTGGAGAAAAATTTGGAACAAGGCGCTCTGGCCAAAGGTCTCTACCTTCCTCTGTCTAATCATCCATAATAGAATTCTGACGTGGGACAACCTTAGGAAAAGAGGATTCATTGGGCCCTCAATATGTGTCTTATGTCAATGCCAAGAAGAAACCAAGGAGCATCTCTTCAACGGCTATCACTACAGCTAAGCGGTCTGGGATCAGGGGGCTCAAATCATGTGTAGATCCAATCAAAATAGAGGCAGCACCAGAGACACCATCGAAAACTGGGACACAATCACTTTTAAAAACCCCATTCTGAACTACATCTGGCAACTCCTCCTAGGTTTCATTCTCTGGCAAATATGGAAGGAGCGAAACAAACGCATCTTCCACTCCAAGGACTCCACTTCGGATCTCACCTGGAATAGAGTTGCCACACTCATCAAAGAAACAATCAGAAGCAAGAGCTGGCAAGCGGGGGATAAGGTATGTAAAAGAGAAGAATTAAGCACCCTTCACAGTTGTCAACTCAATCTAAATGACTCAGTGGTAGTTAGAGCTCCCAAGATTCGAACCCCCAGCTCAACCACCTGGACTCCCCCCCCTAATGGATTCATAAAAATCAATTTTGAAGGAGCTTCAAAAGGCAATCCAGGACCCGCAGGCTACGGAGTGGTGATCAGAAACTCTACAAGGGAAATTTTAACTTTGACAACAGGGTATCTAGGGGAAACCACAAACAATGTTGCGGAAATAACTGGCCTACTACAGGGCCTTCGAGTAGCTGCTACCCTATCCAACCACAAAATAATTCTAGAAGGGGACTCACAAATCATCATCCAGCTAATCACCAAGATCTTACATGGGGGAAATCCATAAAAAATCTCTCCCAGTTGGCGACTTGCAGGACTGCTTGAGGACTTCAAAGGTATACTTAAGCACAACATCAGCATTATCCCCTCCCATGTCAAGAGGGAGGCAAATGGCGTGGCTGACTACCTGGAAAATGAAGGAGTCCAAAGGGGAATGGAACAAATAATCTAGGATGATAGGAACTCCAAAGCCTCAGACATATCCCAACAATGTCAACTCCTAGCCAGCAAGGATTTCCTACCCCCAGATGGGGTGCCAAGTGGAAAGAATGGGCACGTGGAGGCGCGAAGGGAGAGGCCATTTATGGTGGCTCTCACCTCCAGCTACAGCCATTTATGAAGGCTTTCACCTTCGTCGGCCACCGGTTATTGATGGAGCCTCTCACGCGTGAGCAAGGGCCGGCTAGCCAGAGCATTAAGCTCTCGGCATTAATGGTGGCAGCCATGGTTTATGTCATTATCCGTGTAACCGGACCTCTCAGAATGCATTTGAACCTTGTTGAGTAGAGCAAGAACCGTCGCGCAGGAGGCATCCTGGCACTTGCCCTTGCTCTCACCATGCCGCGGGCAAGGGGAAGACCCCGTAGAGGAGCTGGCTGGTATGCGGCGGATGCAAGAAAGAAAAGGCACAAGATATTTGAAATAGCTCTGCTCTTGGCCAAAAGAAAACGAAAAGGTGACGCCACTGCAGCAAGTTCGCCCCCTCGAACCTATATCGAAGAAGACCTGTCCTTGGAGCTCCCACCGGACTTCTCTGAGAGCCAACTGTTTATTGTCCCGGATAATTGGGACCCTCCAGCAAGCTTTGGACAAGTGGCACCAACACCCAATTTGAAAGAGACTCGCGCCCCCAACGACGCTCTGAACGTAGAATTAGACACCTTCCCAGTTGAGGAGGAGCTGCCGAAATGCACAGTCGACCCGCAGATGCAGAGGAAGATGCCGGGCCATACGAAAATGGAGGCTGAAACAAAGTCGCCACCACCGCCACCGTTCCTACATCTAGAGCACCTGAATTTGATCTTTGAAGTGCGCAGCTTGGTGGAGGATCAAATTTTCAGAGCCATTCGCATCAGCCAACGCTTAGACATGCTCTACGTAGCCTACTCCAGGGCCATGCCTCGGCGCCAATGCCCCACCTGTGCTCAGCCCTATGTCATCCCGGTCAATGGCGGCAAAGAAAAGGAAGGTTGTGAGGACTCCTGCGAATAGGTTCTGTTGTTTCCTATGGTCTCCAACTCCTTTTCTTTTACTGTTTATCAGAGTTGTAGCTCTTTAGTTACTAGCTTATTTAGCTTTAGAACAGACTTTCCTATACTGCTAAGGACGATGGACATGCACCCTGGTTTCCTTCGGGCAGGGTGGCGAAACATGAGGCTTGATTTTGCATGTTGTTGTGGACAGGCCAGTTGTCCTGGTTTCCTGTATAGGCAGGACAGCTGGCACCTATATGTCAAGTGTATTTCTTTTTTTGAAGGTTTAATATAACAGGTTTCGCCCCTTTTTTACTTAAAAAAAAAAGTGTTTGTTTTTAAATCTTTTTTTCGGTCGTTTTAAATTATTATTATTATTATTGTGTTTCTCTTTAATTTTTTTTTTATTTTTTAAAATTGTTTTTTAGATGTTTATTTTATTTTAAAAAGAATATTGGTTTTTAAACTGTCATGGATATTCCATTGAAACAGTTCATGACAACAAATCTTATAATATTATGAAATATTAGATTATGCAATTTATTTCCTTATATCTTAGATTATTTATTACTAGCATATTGCTCAAATTTATAAAAATAATTGAATACAAAAATGAAAGAATAGACAAATATAGACACCATCTACACAAATGAACACAAGATGTATCCTAGGAAACCCAATACGAGAGAAACCTATCTAGAAAGTGAGGTATGTCCTTCGCTCTCTTTTCTTCAGCTATGAAAAGAAAATACAAAGAAAGGGGCATCCACTATGGAGTTTCCTTTGACCCTGTGATCCAAATGAATTCTATATAATCTCCTACCTCCTTTGTTATGCTCTCAAAATACCACACCCAAGATGCTCTACTCAACTATGGAACAACCATAATACAAAAGAATGGAACCCTTTCTCTTGCTAGCGGCTTGGTATTTAGCATACCACGATAGTCATCTAGGGTTAGGGTTTTTGGATTCTCAACTCTCAATTAGTGATAAGGTTTTGGAACTTCTACAATATTCTTGAAGGTCCACACGTGGCTAGCCCCACATGTGTTAGTAATGGGGGATGCCATGTCATCCACTTGTACCATGGTGGTTAACAAGGTAGGTCAACTTGTGGGAGGCATAACTTCCATATACAAGCTTCAGTTGAGGTGAATTTTGCATGATTGGGAAGGACTCAATGTATAGAATGGCGGAAAGAGGTTGAGAACTATGCTCACAAATTTTGGACACCAAGAAATGTCACGTGATGCCTCAAAATGGATTTGGAATATTCTCGACCCCAAATCTCCGAACTGGAACATGTCATTAAAATGGGCCCTTCAAGCCAATTCTTCCAATTTTCCCACCTAGAAAGTATCAAGAGAGATGACAAATTATATAATGATTCAATATGGATCATACCTCCCCATTTTGTGAGGCTTTTGGTCCCCAAAAAATTTTACTAAATGCAGTGAGGAAAATTTCCCTCCACCTTCTCCTTGGACCATTTTGTCTTGCTTGGAAGTTGTCCTTTCAACCCAATCTATCAAAGGTTGTGTTTCCCCTCTTTGGTACTTTTGGACCACTACTAAAAAACAATATCTTTTGCCAACTCTACCTGAGATTTTGGTGTTAAGTCCTCTATTGTAAGTAGAACCTGCTCCTCAATTTCATGATTAAACTTGGAAAGCTCATATAGTTTTAGATTCTCTAGATTCACTACTGAGTAAATTCACATGTATGGGGGGTAAACTAAGTCTATAGGCATCATCACCCACCTTCTCCAATACCTCAAAAGGGCCATAATGCAAAGACTTGATCTTCTTACTAGGACCCTATAGTCTGTCCTTGTTTAGTTGTAATCAAACTTTGTCTCCCACTTTGAATGATTTTTCTATTTTGTGTTGATCATGTTGGGATTTGTACCTTTCCTATGACTTCTTCAACATTTCATATACTTGCAAATGGATTTTCCTGATATTTTCAACAAATTTCTCTACTTTCAATTCTTGTCCCATGATGTCTTCCCTCACTCCTTATTGTCCATAAATAATATCTAAGGGAAAATGTGGAAAATATCCAGATCATGTTTCAAAAGGGGACTTACCAGTAGAAGTATGGATTTCTCTATTATAAGAGTGTTGAATGTAGACCATATTTTCATCCCAAATCTTCAGATGCTTCTGTTTGTAACCCCTCAAAAGTTGAAGCAAAGTCTTGTTGACTACTTCTGTGTGGCCATTTTTCTGTGGATGGAATTTTGTAGATCTATTCAACTTAGTGCCCATATTCTCCCAAAGTGTAGTCCAAAAGGCACTGAGAAATCTAGTATCTCTATCTAATATGATGCTCTTTGTCGTCCCAAAAGTGCACATAGACCTATTCAAAGAACATGCTTGTTGCTTCTTTTCCTTTGATGGTATTTTTACAAGGCATGAGAATTCACATCTCTTTGAACCTATCAACTAGCACAAATAGATAATCATGTCCCTTCCTGATTGTTGACAAACCACCCACAAAATCCATGGAATGTTTTCCCAAAGTTGAGTGGGTGTAGTTAAGGAATGGTATAGACCTTTCTTTCTATTACTGAGCTTGTTGATACAACAAATCATGCATCCTCTAATATAATGAGCTACATCTTGCATTTTTGGGTAATACACATACCTTTGTAAATTGTAAATTATTTTTCCAACACCAAAATGTCTTGCAACCTTGGAGGTGTAAGCCTCTCTGATAAGATGCAATCTTTCACCTTTGGGAACATAGAGCTTGTCTAGCTTGTAGAGTAAACCATTATATAAATGATGATCAACCTTACCATCACCTTCTTCTACATGAATTTGGCCATGTAATTGCTAAGACACCTCTTTTTAGTCCTCATCATCTATCTATGCCTCTTCGTATGCATCATGGGTAAAAGGATCGATGTGCATAAGAGTTCCCAAAGTTGTAATATTGGATGTGGGTGGCCTTGACAACATGTTTTCCAACTTATTAGTACTTCCCTTTTTATATTTGATGTCTAGATGAAATTGTTGCAAAACCCCCATCCACTTGCAATGTCTGGTTTGTTGTATCTTACTATAGGCTTGCAAATACTGCAATAGTTGATGACTAGTGTGGATAATGGTTTCCTTTCCCATCAGATAGGGCTTCCACTTCTTAACAACTTGAACTAGGGCATCGAGTTCCGTATCATAGGTAGGGTAATTTAGGACTCCTCCATGAAACATTTTATAATGATATCATATCAACTTACCTCCTTGCATTAAAATCGCTCCCATAGCATACCCACTTATATCTATCTCCATTTCAAAAGTATTTTCTAAGTTAGGCAGTGCAAGAACTAGTGCTTAAATGATCTTTCATTTTAGTTTGTCGAAATGTTTCTCCTAATTATTTTTCCACTGGAAACTCTTACCACTGGTTGTTATGGTGTGGAATGGTGCAGCTACTAATGAAAAAGATTCTATGAACTTATGTAGCTATTGCTATGTCCTAACAAAGCTCCTAACTTCAGTGATATTAGTAGGAATTGGTTGCTTCTTGTTGGCCTCTATATTTGCAAAATCTATCTTGAGTTCTCCTCCATCAATCACATACCCCAAATACATCATTGATTGTTGATGAAACTCATGTTTCTTGAGGTTTGATAGCAACCGATATTTTTTCAAAGTATCTAACACCTACATGAGATGTGAGATGTGTTTCTCTTAGGTAGAGATATGAACTAATATGTTATCCAAATACACTATTACAAATAAATCTAAATAGGGACACAATACATCATTCATCAAACACATAAATGTACTTGGTGCATTACACAAACCAAAAGACATGACCAACCATTCATATAGACCTTACCTTGTCTTGAAGGCGATCTTCTAGGTGTCTTTTTCTTTAACACATACCTGGTGGTATCTCGATTTGAGATCTAATTTGGTGAAATACATGGCTTGCTACAACTGATCTAACAAATCATCAATCATGGGTAGAGGGTACCAATTCTTGAGTGTGATCTTGTTCAAATCTTTATAGTAGATACACATTCTCCAAGTCCCATATTTGTTGTGTACTATTATAATAAGTGACCCACAAGGTGAGGTACTTTGTCAAATAAGTCATTGCTCCAGCATCTGCTGCAATTGTTTCTTCACTTCATCTACTTCCATAATAGACTATCTATACCACCCAATATTTGGTAATGGAGAGTCAAAGAACAACTGTATTTTGGGATCCACTTCCCCCTTAGGTGGTAGTCATTTAGGCTCTTGGAACAATCCCCTATATGCATGCAAAAACTCATCCAACTATTTTTTTTGCTCCTTTGTACATCTTTCTGGGGATGCCTTTACTCTTATCGATTCCTCCACTTGTCGAGTCTCTCTTAAGAAAAGAACTATGTACTTTTTACTAGAACTAATCAACTTTTTTGCTTGCTTAGAACTTACCAGAGAGATATTTGACTTTCCTTTGTGTACATTGATGGTGTATGACTTCCCATCTTTGATAAAGCGATATTGGTTTTCTCTCCGCATGAAGATCACATCCCTTATATACATGTGGGAACTTCCAAACACTACACCACACACATCAAGGGGTACTACACCTAATTCCACTTTATCAATAAAATATACACTTACAGCTTGGATGATCATGAACCACCAACACAAGCTTGATGACTAGATCATCTACTATGAGATTGTCCTATGAATAGAAATTGAATAGAGCATCTACCTTGGTCCTTTTGACCTGGATCTTAATATGGAATAGTTTTGTCATCTCCTTCTCTTCCTTATGATGAAGCCTACTCAGATTCACCTCCTTCTAAACTAAAGTGTAGACAATCTTCTCATCCACAATCAAGCTACTATCTACCTAGTTGTCCAAATCCTTTCCTAGCAGGTTCTTCTTCTTGGCATCCTTCTTAGGGTTCTTTGGATCCAACTTTAGATGTAGCTTCCAACCTTTTTCTTCGGTGTGACCATCAATATTGCAATGGTTGTTTGGATCCTTGCGTTGATGTGTAGTGGTTGTCATATTTTTGTCTTTCCCTTTCCACTTCTTCTTCCCCTCCTTTGAAGCTTCTTGGTGATATTTTTGTTTAGAACCACATGGTTTTCCTTTCTTATGGTCTATGTTCTCCATATATTGTACTTGCACACAGGCCTCGTCAACATTCGTCGGTTTGAACAACATCACTTGCTTTCGCAAATGATTTTGTAGACCCCCAAAATACTTGAGTACATTTCGTTTTTTGGGAGAGATACCCAACATGATTGCCATATTTATGAATTTGATGGTGTATTTTTGCACACTTTTCCCTTGCATTTTCCTGAAGTGATGCCAACAGATCCATTGGTCCTCTACATACCCAATAGGGTGGAATTGGGATTTGATGTGGGTTTTAAAATCTTACCACCTATTTAATGGTGGATCACCCTCCAACCTAAGTGTCTTTGTGTGGTTTTCCCACCAGGTTAGTGCATTAATATTTAGTTTCAATTGGGCATATGAAATCTTCTTCTCTTCATCTATATTATGGACACTAAATATACACTTCTAACTATTGCAACCAATGATTCAACTTAACATAATTGATATCACCTTGGTAGGGCTTGATGTCCACTTTCGCTTCGATTTTGAATAGAGGTTGTGAGGGAGTGATGGCATTGAAACTTGGTGTCTCTTTCTCAGGCCCTTTTCTTATGCCTTTTTTGGGTCTTCACTATCTATTGATTTCTCATACGATCCAACTTTTGAGTTGGATCTAGCAACCTCCCCTAAAGGTTTGGAATTGTTCACTAGTGTTTCCATGAGGAGAGCTATGTCGCAAGAGATATCAACAACTTGCTCTTTTATCCTCAAAAATATCTCTTTTGTTGGATCATGAGGGTTGTTATGAACATAATTATCCGCTATGGCTAGGGTTTTGTGACTTCCTTCTTAAGACAAGTCCTAGAGCCTAAAACTCTTTGAAAATAACCCAAAGAAACCTCATATGATACCAACATGATTTGTAAATGGATCTTATAATATTTTGAAATATTAGATTATGCAATTTATTTCCTTAGATCCTAGATGAATCATTACTAGCTTAGTGCTTAGATTTATGAAAATAAATGAACACGAAAATGAAAGCACAAACAAATATACACACCATCCACACAAATTAACACAAGATGTATCCTAGGAAACCCAATATGGAAGAAAACCCAACTAGAAGGTGAGGCCTATGATCTACTCTCTTTTCTCCAGTCATGAAAAACAAGTACAAAGAAAGGGGCACCCACTATGGGGTTGTCTTTGACTCTTTTTCCTGAATGAATGCTACATAATCTCCTACCTCCTCTATTATGCTCTCAAAATACCACTCTTTGGATGCTTTTATCAACTATGGAACAAGTACAATACAAAAGAATGGAACTCCTTCTCTTGATAGTGGCTCGATATTTAACATAGCCCAATAGTCATCCAGGGTTAAGGTTTTCCATTTCCAGCCCTTAATTAGTGATAAGGTTTTGAACCTTCTAGAATTTTCTTAAAGGTATACATGTGGCTAACCCCACATGTGTGAGTAATTGAGGATGACATGTCATCCACTTGTACCATGGTGTTCAACAAGGTAGGTCAACTTGAGAGAGACACAACTTCCGCACACTAGCTCTTATTGAGGTGATGTTTGCGTGGTTGGAAAGGTATTGACGTGTATAATAATTTCAAGGGGTTGGGAGCAATGCTCGCAAAGTTTTGACCCAAAAAATTCCATTTGATGCCTCAAAATGAATCTGGAAGGTTCAAAACCTCAAATCTTCAAACTAGGACCTACCACTAAAATAGGCACTGGAAGTCAATTCCTCCAATTTTTCCACCTAGAAAGTATCAAGATAGAAGACACTATATAATAATCCAATCTACATCATATATTGAATTTAATTATTTTTAAGTATTTAAAAAATATTACTGTATTTATTTTAATTTTTGTTTTTAAATTTTTTTTTCCCTTTTTGTAAAATAATGTTCCTTTCCTTTTATTTTTTTTCTAGTTAGGTTGTTTTTCATTTTTAGTTTTTTTCAATTTAAAATGATTATTATTTTATTTTATTTTAAAAACAAAATCATCTCTTTTTTTTGTTCTCTCTCTTTTTAACGATTTTGTTTGCAAGAGTGCCATGATTCCAAGTTATGGTTTCTAAAAGTTTACAATTTTAAGTCCAAAAATACATAGGGTGATATTGATAGTGCCTATTTTCGATTCTGTGGCTAATCTTAATATTTTGGCTCCAAGGGTACCAGTTGTCAAGACCATGATTTCAATAAACTTGCAATTTTGTGTCTAAAAAAAATGGGGGCTACTACTAGGAGCACCACTTTTAGATTTGGGGATCAATTTTAAGGTTTTAATTTCAATGGTATCCGGTTGTGAAGTCCAGAGGTTTCAAATAAGTTTTGGTTTTAACCTCGAAAACAAAAATAGTGTTGTTGTTAGCACCACTTTTCTATTTAGGGGTTGATTTTAAGGTTTTTGTTGACAACATTATGATGTTGATAAGGCCATGGTTGAAAAATATGGTAATTTTAACTCTAAAAAAAGGGTATTATCGGTAGCACAAATTTTTGAAATGGATGTTGATTTTGGTGTTTTTGACCCAAAAATATGGTTTTTTAGGGCTAGAGTTATTGTTTTGAGGTCACAGTTCTCGTCATGTCGGTAACTATGTTACATGTGTCCATGGTCCATCCATTTTATCATTATGTACTCATAATTATGGCCAAGCCCATATTTTATTTCATTTATTGTTACTAGAATTATGGTTAAGGCCTATCTAGTCCAACTTGATATGTAGGCTCAATAATACTCTTGCATTGTG
>JASDQU010271833.1:0-15269 GCA_032191745.1 Picea mariana
ACCCTTGGAGCACGTGGTGCATCCTGAAGGGCACGTTGCGCAATGGAAGCAAACGAGGCGAGTGGCACCCTTGGAGCACGTAGTGCGTCCTGAAGGGAAAGTCGCATGGATGATGATGATGAGACAACTTAGATGACCCTAAGACCTTAACGCCTGATAAAATTCTTAAAACGACTCCCCTAATTAAATTGTCACCCTGTTCAAATCAACACCTAAATTAAAACACCTCTAAGTTAAATTTGACAAGCCCTAAGAAAGATTCTTCAAAAATAAACCTAGGGCGTAAGCTAAAACCCTCCTAGGTGTTAATTAAAGTCTTCTTAAAAGTAAAGGGGGTAAAGTAATGAGGGAATTAATTTAAGTGAAACCCATGGCCTTTAAATGATAAAGAAGAAATGAATTTATTAAAGTGGGGGAGTATAAAAGCTAGGAATTTAGAAGTATAATGAAAAGATTAAAAACTGCATTTATCTTTGGGTTCAAAAATATAAAAATAACAAGAGAGAATTAAATAATAAAATTAAAGAGACTTAAGGAGTAAATTAAGGAGTAATTTAAGGAATGATTAAGGAGTAAATTAAGGAGTAATTTAAGGAGTGATTAAGGAGTAATTTAAGGAGTAATTTAAGGAGAAATTTAAGGAGTGATTAAGGAGTAACTTAAGGAGAACTAAAGGAGTGATTTTGGGGGAGTGAGGGAATTGAGTCTTTTAATAATTAAAAAGAAATTAATTTTGGAGGACCAGAGGCATGTGTGACACTTGGACGGCGGAGACTGTTAGAGGGTTAGTCACTAAAAATTAATTAATTAATGATTTATGAATTAGGTCAGTCTCAAAATTCTATAAAAGGAGGGGAAAGGAAGGAAGAAAGGGAGAACGGTCAAGCGTAACGTTTCGCTGCCGAATTGTGGCTTGACGGATTGCTTGTGAGGAGTTGGGTATATCTCAGCTGTGTTTGGAGTGGTAGCTCAGCCGTTGAGGCTAGCTGAGACGCTATTCTATCTCTAGTTCTTGTGTGGCCCCTTTGCGGCTCGGGGGGATAAGGGGGAAGAAGAGTACCCCTAGTGTAGGCTGGGAGGTACCGGTGAGCTTTCTACGGTCGGCAAGCGGGACGCGGCATAGAGCGCAAGACGCGGCACGGAGCGCGGGACATCTCCGAAGCAGGCGTGTGGCCAAGGTATGATTTTTATGGGTAAGGTAGAAAGCATTTTATATTCGGCAAATTTTTGTTATTGGTGAGAATATGATGAGATTGTTGGGCATTATATATTGCAATTTCGTTCAGCAATGATATTGTAGAGTTTGTTTATATTTTGATCATGCGTCACTTTAAGTTATGATGTCATGTGTTTTTGCATTGATATGAATTTGGTGATGTTGTTAATTTCTTATTTGTTAAAAAGAAAAGAAAAAAAAAAATCCTATTGTACTTCGCTGTTTAGAGACGTAGCGAAGGGGCCGTTACATCCTTGAATCCTAAAAAATCTATCTTCTCAGTAGAACAAGGTAAACTCTTAGGATTTATTGTGTCAAGCAAACGGATGATTATTGACCCTGAAAGGAATCAATTCATCTTGAAACTTCCCCCTCCCTCATCCAAAATGTCTATGCAGACTTTCTTAGGCTAGATAAACCTTGTCAGGAGATTCATCCCAAGTTTCTCCGAAATGGTGAGACCTTTACAGAATTTAATTATAAAAGATGCACAATATCATTGGGGACCCTTAGAAAACCAAGCTTTTAATTCGATAAAAAAGGCCATAATAAATGCTCCTTCTCTCATGAGCCCTAAATTTTTGCAAGACTTCACGCTCTACACATTTTCTTCTGACCACTCCTACGTTGCTTTCCTAACTCAAAAGAAGACTGAAAACAATGAAGTCCCAATTTCCTTTATGAGATCTGCTTTCAAAGGTGCGGAACTTAATTACCCAGTAGTATATCAGCAAGCCTATGCTATTTTCAAAGCAGTCAAGCACTTCCGATCTTATCTTTTGAAATCTAGGACGAAAATTATTGTTCCTTACCCAACCGTCAGAAATCTGTTAGCGCAGAAAGAACTAGGCGAAAAGAGGGCGAACTGGGTTACCTCCTTACAAGAGTATGACATAGAAATCACCCCAGCTCAAATAGTGAGAGGCCAAGGGTTATGCAAGTTAGTCGCTGACTCAACAGTAGGGCAGCAAGAAAAAAACGATATGTCAAACCCAGGACAACACAATCAAAATTTAATCTGTTGTGCACAAAACTTTGTCAGTCCCTGGTATGACGATATAAAATTCTGTCTTGAACATGGGTCAGCCCCCCATCACCTAGATCCCACTAAAAGAAGAGCGTTAAGATTAAAATCTACCTCCTTTCAGTTGATTAATGGTATTTCGTTTCATCAAAACTTTGATGGAGTACTAATGCACTATCTTGAGAAAGATGAAGCAGAAAAGGTCTTACTAGAATTGCACGCAGGAGAAGCAGGTGGGCATTTTGGTGGGGATACCATTGCCCATAAAGTTCTAAGAGAAGGTTATTACTAGCCTACACTTTGTAGAGATGCTCATGCCTTGTGTCGTAAGTGTATTATGTGTCAAAAAGCATCCGGGAGGATACAGAAACCAACCTTTCCTTTGCAGCCTGTTTCAGTAGACTCCCCTTTTCAGCAGTGGGGTCTTGATATTATAGGTCCAATCAATCCGCCATCGTCACATCAGCATAAGTTTATCATAACAGCCACAGATTACTTCACCAGGTGGTCTGAAGTTGCCGCATTAGGAACTGTGAATACCAGTCAGGTAATTGCCTTTTTAAATTCAAATATTATTACTCGTTTTGGTATCCCTAACTGCTTAGTATTTGATAACACTTATTATTTTTCGTCTCTTGAGATGAGCGAGTTCACTCTAGAAAAAGGAATTAAATTGAAGTATTCTACCAGCTATTACCCCTAGGGCAATGGATTGGCAGAATCAACAAATAAAAATATGATTAAAATCATCAAGAGAACGGTATCTGAAAATCACAAAAATTGGCATAATGCACTAATAAACGCAATCTGGGTTGATAGAGTAACACCGAAAAATGTTGTAGGTAACTCTCCCTTCTTTCTCGTCTATGGCAGAGAAGCAATTTTACCACCACATATTCTTCTTCCCTCGCTACAGTTATCACAGAAAATACAAGAAGAAAACTGCCCCCCTTTGGATAATCGAATTAATGCTTTAATCAAACTAGAAGAGGTAAGAGCTCGAGCTAAACATAAATTAGATCAACATCAACTAGTGGTCAAAAGCTGGTTTGATTCCAACTCTGCCTCTGACAGGAACTTCAAAGTAGGTGACCTTGTCTTGAAATGGGACAAACCACATGAGGGAAAGGGAGAGCATACGAAGTTTCAGAACTTATGGCTAGGACCGTTTTTAATTGCTGAGAAATTGGGTCCCAGCTCTTTTCGATTACAGAATCTAGAGGGGCAGCTAGACACCTATTCGGTGAATGTCCAAGATCTGAAAAAGTATTTCACTTGAAGACAACCCTATGTATACTGTGTAAATATTTTTCTTTTGTTTGATTTTCTTTTGTTGTTTTGGTTTTGATTTTTCCCTTACGCTTATCATTGTTTCTTTTGGAAATACACATGCCTGCATTATAAACTGTTTAGACAAAGAAAACAGAAAATTATTTCTCTGAAATGACTATTGAAAAGTTTTCTAAACATCGATTATAATATACTTCTGAAATTTACAGCCATGTTGAGGAAAGATTGTTGTTTGAAAGAAGTTTATTGATTTCAATCTGTAAGTGAAGCCTGTCACGATCATCCATTATCTTTTTACACTATCCCTGTTCCTTAAGGGAATAACTCAGAAGATGTCTCCCTACTTTCGAAGGTTGGTTTTTTAAACAGACCATCTTTGAATCTTAATGAAGGACAGTTAAAAAATTCTCTCAAGGTCTGTAAAAATATGACTAAAATATCATAATTTTCAGCGCCACCCCGCTCAATTATATATCTTTAAAAACCAAATAAATCATTAAAAGAGTTGTGGGATGTGCTTGTAAACCCACCAAGATACTGAACAGGTCTGTTGGCAGTGGGTAAATGCATGCATGACACCAAGACAACTTCACCGGGGTACTAAACAGGCCCGCTGGCAGCGAAGCAATGTCGGGTATATGAAAATTCGCAAGTATGGAATCTCTTGACCTTAAAATGTCCTTTACTCTGATTTGGAACTTCTTAGCAGGATACAGATATTAGAGTGGGTTAAATGGAAACCCTGTCGAGGCTATGGATGCCTGCTGACAGTAGTGGCTCTGTCAACAGTATTGGAGATTTTATCTTTAATATCATGACTCGCTTGTCTTAAGACTGTTATCAGTTTTCATCTTTTAAGCACAGCTGGAATTTTTTTTTGATTAATGATGATGTTTAAACAATTTTCTGGTTGTTTTTGAGTTAGAATTATTCTCATTATCATAATCTAGATTTGTTATTTTGGCAGAGATAACTGCTTCTACCAGTGTGTCGCCATTGTTGGCAGCCATTTTGCAATTTTATCATTTCCTTACAAGCTACCTACACAAGGGTTTTGAACCCTCAATACTCGTTGCAATTCTTTAAAACAAAACGACACTATTATCTTGCACTATCCACACACCTGCCTTTCGTTTTCATTTTCACGACTGCAAGCATGAAAACCTTGAGTCGCAAGTCATATCGATGGCATTAAAATCATCTTTGGATTAATACAGATCTTTTTGTTTATGTCGTCATGACTCTTTTACCTCTAACTCAATAATGGTCATACAATTGGCAAGACACCAAACCTTTATTCACTTTGCATTTTTGTTAATATGGTTTCAATTTATAAGTTCGTGATGCAATGAGTTTTGGTGTTTTTGATTAAATCCTTGGTGCAATGGTTTCATGAGAACGCATTAACATTGTGATTAAATCCATCATGCAATGGTCAATGAAATGGTTTCTTTGAATCATACAAACACTATTGTTGATTTAATATACGGACCAATTGTTGGTTATGAACACTATGGTTTTCAAGTGGTTATTTGATATTTCAATTGGTCAAAATCTTTTGGTTATGAATGTTATGGCCTTCGATGAGTATGTGAATAGTCCATTTGATAATTGGTTTACAATGCTTTGATTGTGATGTGAATGAAGGCGCCATCGGTTGTACATGCCAACATGAATGTTTTTCATGGTTTCAATCCACTCCACCACCCTCGCACGCCTATGCATTAACGTATACCTTGCACCTCGGGCTACCTCTGTTTGTTTTTGGAAAACTTGCGGGATGTTAGTCCTGTCTTTACCCTGTCTAACCTACTCACTGTTTACCCTACTGACTGTGTGCTCTCTTCTATGGCCCCTGTAGTGCGCATAGAACCCAATGGCATCCAAACACTATTGTTATTTGATAACGCTCGTGAATATTTGGAGAGTAATGGCTGGTTAGTTTTCATTCAAAAATTTTAGGGTTTCAACCTCGTGGTCGCTCAACAATTTTCCCTCACATTCGATGGATGCAAGGCCAAAGTTGGGGACATCCAACTCGAATTAAATGAATAATTCCTCAGCTCAGCCACTGGTTTTCCAGCCAAGGGGTAGAGATGGTTTAAGAATTCGAAGGTGGATGAAGTGCCATGGCCGCTCTTGTTTACCTCGAGGAAAATTATCAGTTGTGATAAAGGTATGTCGGTCACAGCCCTTAAGTCTTGATGGCATGATTTGTTGGCCATTGTTAAGCAATTCGTTACTTGCGAAGGTAGATATGGTTTAGTGTTTCTTTACCATATCCGAATGCTTATGAATTTCATAGATTTCCCTTTGAATATGCTTCACTACCTCCTATGCAGTCTGTATAAAATGGCCAAATGTTATAAGAGGGAAAAGGCCGACTCCAGCCTCTTCCATCACTGTTTGATTAAAATCATGATTGTTCATCATTTGAGTTTGAGTGGTGACTGTTGGGAGGTTTTCTTATTAAGGAATGGCTTTTCCACTCCTGAATGTGGTCAAGTGGACAAGATTGTGGTCATCGAAACCCTTGTTCAGCCTTCCGTGCCATCTCCTACCCTCCTACCCACTGTCAAACCCTCAACCTACCCCAACGCTGACCTACCCGACACCCTGCCTGACCCATGTTCGAAAGACAATACTAAGACTGTTAAGAGGCCTGCCAGAAAAAAGGGTAAAGGTAATACCGACGTCAATAGAAAAGGTAAGAAGGCTGCACGCTGGGTATCCAGGTGTGCTTGTAATAAGCCCAAACAAAACACAGACCAAAAGCCTATTGTTTTGAGTGAAGATTTGGATTCTAAGATTGAGCGATTTTTGACCGAGGAGTACCCTTACTCTCATGGCCTCTGTTATGTCAAACCCTATGACTATGTATCCAACCTCTTGCCATGCCTAAAAGGTGACCCTAACTTCCCCGAGATCAAGTGTGATAGTGGAATCCCTGGTATTTTAAAAGATCCTTTACCTACAGTGACTCGGCCTCATCGACCATAGTGTGATGAATGCAATTCATGGATCCAACGATACTATACAGATGTCCCTCTCTTGCAATCCCAAATTAAGTCCTTGGAGGACCAGGTGACTGTGTTGTCTAAGGAAAATGATAGACTGCAAGCTAACGATAAGAGGAAAAAGACAACAGTCCCTTTCGTGTTAAAAAATGTTGAGGCAACCACTGCCATTGTTAACTCGAAATTATCCTGACCGAATCGTATCCCTACAGCCAAGGTATGTTATTTCAACATTGATTTTAGAATGATTTGGTTCATTTTGAATTAGCATGAACGATTGTGTTTTCTCTGAATTAGTATAAAAGATTTGTTTGATAAATTGAATATAGTTTTGTTTTGATTGAATTGATTCAAAAAACGATTCTGTTTGTTTGAATTAGCGTGCATGATTTGGTTTGTTTTGAATTGGTGATAAAAGATTTGTTTGATAGATCGCATAAATTTCTGTTTCCATTGGATTAGTTTAATATGATTTTGTTTGTAAATATGACCAGCTACAGAATCATGAGATTCTATAGCTCGTCATAAAATAAGAATTTCTGTTGATTTTTACAATTGAACACTATCTAAAATTGTTTATTTTTGTGCACCTACAGGTATATACGAATTTCAATGAGAATTGGGTCGATTATGGAAATTTAGATCATGCCTTTGGTTACACAGTTTTGGGATTAGGTTGCTAGTCTTAGGCAGAAATAGGAATCTGGGAGATTGTTCCCATATTTTTTGCAAACAGTTTGGATATTTTCCACAAGGATTGTTTCATCCTGTGGCCTTTATATACTTATTATTTTTTTTAAACAAGCCATCACTGTTGGGAGAACAGAGACTATGGGTTAACGATTATACAGACTTGAATAGAAGTGGATTTGTTGTACGGCTTTAGCTTCAATTTATCTTACTTTTGTTCAAGTTTTGTGCATTTTAATTTGTAATCAAATTATTGACTACTTTAGATATCAAGATTTGTTACAGGTTGATGCGATATGATTTAAATTCTGTCCATATTTGATGTATCTCATTTTACTTACAACAATTACTCTGTTTTAATTTAATGAAAAGAAGGTTTATCTTCTTTGTTGAATGAACAACTATGTACAAATCTTTGGGATTTATCTTGATGTCATTGTTTGTAAATTATAAAATTGTTGTTGCCATATCCTTTATCTGTTCTGTAGTTAGAAATTATGAAGCATTGTTGCTTCATGTTTACGCAAAGTATTGGAGGATATGATGCGGGTTTACCTCATCAAACAATGAACGTAGATTCTTATGCACAAGATAAGTAGGAGGCGATAATTTCAGGTTAGTCTGTTATTTTATTTTAATAGTTTAATTAATATAAGGATTCACTGTAGTTTAGACATATATATAATATAGATTGTTGTCTTTATTACTCAGTTAGATAGCTATCATTTCATCTCTATAGTTCAAATTTATAGTTAGGATTGTTATGCTATTGCTTAGCTTAGATAGTTGTCATTTTATTTCTGTCTCATAAAAATTATAAAAATAAAAAATAATAGCTTTGATGTCGTAAGACAATTTACATATGATTTTTGTAGATTTCAATAAAAATTTGTATGGTGTAAATACTGTATATATAATGGAGAATTAATTGTATTGACAATTGAACATTTAATAGGTAGAATTATTGTTTTAGATTAGTTAGTAAACTGTATATATAGATTAGATTTGTATATAGCTTGCAATAGTTGTTTTTTTTTTACTTAGAATAGTTTCTTTAGCTTAGTTTTTCTTTCGTTTTTCTAGGACTTAGATCGGCTAACGAAGCCGCTAAACCCGTCGGAGTGGATCATTCCAAATGGATTGGGTTATTTAGACAACCCCAGACCGGATCCACTCCTCCAGTTGACGAGCAGTCAATTTCGCACGTCAACACCCCCCCTCTCAGTGTTGGTGAATATTCCAATAGTGTTGTTGTTTCATGAGTTTCTTAAATGATTTCATATATGAACTATTTATGTACATGTTATTTAAAATTCTTATGCATTTATGATTTCTAATGGATACAATCGTAATTTTATAGGTTCAATATGAAACTATTTTTATTCAACCTATAGCTTTATTTTTTTAATATATTATTGATTGACATGAACTATTTTTTCATTCTATAATACCATTTTATGTTGTGTCTATATCTTGTAATTGCTCCTACAGGATAGGTTAAAAATAGTAAGATTAATTTTTTTTTATTTTTTTTAATTAGATTAGAATTATAATTAATCAGAATTATTTGGGGGATAATTTACTATATTTCTCTCTCTCTTTTAATTCGTAGTGGAAACTAGGACCACATACCAGTTGGAAATTGCCATCTCAAATGAGAGTGAGTCTAATTGGGACTCAAGATCAAGCATTTTCCCTTACATGCTTGAGATGCCATTTGGACCTATCAATAGTTGGTACTATAATGTACTTTTTAACGCACATAAGTCCATCTTTTGTGTGTTATTTGGGTGCATAATTAGATTCATTTTTTCCAATTATGGGATCATGGTTGATCCCTTGAAGGTTGAGGTGATCGTTATGTTTCCTTCTCCTTATAATATTATCAAAATCCAAGTTTGCAATGGGAGGAAAACTTCTTTTGTAGGCTCATTTTCAACTATGTTGAGATACACAAGGTTTTATGCATTTGTTGAAAAATTTTGTTTCTTTCGTATGCAATGACCAAGCCCAATAATCAGTTAATGCCTTGAAGAAGGCCTTGATGTCAACCCTATTGTTGATCCCTCTTGATTATGGTTAAGAACTATTTATATATATCACAGCCTCTGAATCCAAAATTGGTATGGTTCTTGTCCAAGAGGATAATGTGCACAAAGAGCATGTGGTATACTAACTAAAATAAGGCCTCTCTAGTCTAGATATATAATATTCACATGTGAAAATTTTGGCCTTTATGGCTATTCATGTTGTCCAACATTTATGCAATAATTGCATACTCTTGTGAAATACCACTTTTATTTCTGAATCCAACTTAACGCATCACGTCTTGAGATGTCAAATAATTTGGTGAAAATACTCGAAGTGGATTTTTATCTTACAAGAGTTTGACCTAGAGTTCATTTATTATGAGTCCAATAAATATTTGTATTTCACCGAGTTGATGTCCAAACTTCCCGTAGTTGATGATGAACCCCTGGATAATGACTCATTTACTAATGACATACTATTTCGCATTGAATTTTCTGACCCCTAATACAAGGATGTCCTAGTATATCTCCAAACCTAGAATTTTCATCCTAAATTATCCTATGAAGAAGGCCAATGCATATGCCATCATCATAGATAGTAACTCATCATTGATGAAACTCTTTCTTTTCAAGGGTTTGATTTGGTTATACATCAATTTATTGTCCATGAGGAAGTTGCAAAATTTCTAAATGACTACCATGCTGGAGCATGTGGTGGTATTCTCTCTAGGATGGCCACTTTCTACAATATTGTGTATACATGATACTTTTATCCTACAACCTTCAAGGATTGTATGAATGTGGTCTAGAAGTATCGCCCCTATCAAATATTTAGTTAGAAATTAAACACTCATCCTACTATGTTACATCTCATGGTTTTTATTGGTCCCTTTTCCAAATGGGGGATTGATTTCATGAAATATAAGACTATATTGACTAATGGCCATGGCTACGTCATCATGGTTGTTAAAGACTTCACCAAGTGGGCCAAGGAATTTCCTACATTTTCTAACAATGGTACCCAAATGTATTTATCTGTATTCAATCACATTATGGAATAGATTGGTGTACCAAATACTATTGTGAAGGACCATGGATCCCATTTTCATAACAAGATGATGAGCAATCTAGCTGCCATGTTGGGTTTTCTCCATGACAAATAGACACCTTATTATCCTTAGTCAAGTGGTCAAGTTGAGGCTATTAATAACATACTAAAAATCATGATCTAGAGGATGCTAGGGAAATATAAGACTAACTGGTATCTTATGGTAGTTTCAAGATTATGGGATTACTGAACCTCAGCCAAGAATTCCACTAGGTTTATACCATTTCAACTCATTTATGGAGTAGAGGAATTCTAGCTAATTGAATGTGAAATTACATAATTGAAACTAACCATAGGACTCTTTCTCGATTCTTCCATTGAGGAAGAACATCTCTTTTATTAATCCCATCTTGATGAAAATGTCATGATGTTGAATTGGCCAATGAGACTCATAACAAGCGTGTGAAATCCAAATATGACTAATTGGTTTAACCTCATGTATTTACAAAGGGTGGACTAGTTTTGGTCTATGACGAGGACCATGAGACATTAGGAACAGGTAAGTTTGAACCCCTATGGCATGGTCCTTACACTATTAAAAATTTCTTGCACAAAGGGGCCTATTAGTTAGTTGACTATGATGTAAACCTGCTTTCAAAGCCTCATACTAAGCTCTACCTCAAAAATTATTATGCCTAGACCACTTTGCCACACGATGATTCATATATAATGTATTTTTGGATTTTGGCATTGTGTGAATTTTATTTTATGTGTGTGTTTTTTCATAGCTTGATGCTTATCATGCTTCATGCTTGATTTTTAAATGTCAATATCTGTGTTGGTCTATGTAGGCTTCATATATGACACCATCTGTAGTACCTGAAACATTTCTTCTTTCATTTCTTTGGTGATATTCTTTCCCATGGATGAACTAGTGAGTTAAGGGGACACTTTTATTGGTCCTGCAATAAACAACATTCTAGAGTAGAGTGTAGTCATCAAACTCTTGTCCAAGCAACTTGCTCTTGGCATTCATAGGTTAGGTGTTAGGTTGGATTCCCAACTAGTGGTTTATTAATTTAATCATGCTTATCTCATCGGGAGCTCTATGTTTCTTCACAACTACTTGAAGGTTAATATTATTGAAAGGTACATTGATTATATTGATTGTGAACATACTCCAAAAGGGTTTAATGCATTGGATGATTTATTGGATAATTACATATTAGATTGGAATTTTTCATATTAATTAAGCATTTTTAAAAAGAATGCATGTACGTACACATGGGTAGCATTCACATCAATAGAAAACCATAAGTATGAGAACAAAAAAAACAAATACACACACAAACACATATATATTGTTGAGCTCATACTTATAATGAGAGACTGGGGGGTGAATCAGTATACAGATATATTTTTATTTTTAACATTCATAAACCATAATCAAGAAATCACATAAACGTAACAACTAGAAGACACAATATTTAACATAGAAACCCTTTTGGGAGAAAACCACAAAAAAACATTTTTTATAAATTTGCAAACACCAACCTACGGTTACAAATGTTTGTATGCACCAACCTACTAGAGACACCAAACCTCACTTTTGTTTGTAGGCACCGAACTAATAGAGCCACCAATCCACTTGGTTGTTTGTAGGAACTTACCTATTGGAGACACCAATCCATATAATTTTTTTTATGTAGGAACCAACCTACGTACAAATTTACAAGTTCTTCATATGCAATTCCTTCACTGGTCTTCTTTCTACTTTTGTCTTCACAAAATATATATTTTTTCTCGTTACTTCTTCTTTCATAGGATATGCTCTACGCTCACTACTTTTTCTTTCACTCTGCCTTCACCATATATTATTGCTTATTTTTCTACTTCTACCTTAGATATTCCTTTACAAGTTTTTCTTGCTAGAATGTCAGATCTATTTTCTAGAACACCAGATTTGTTTCTAGAACACCATATCTGATATTTACTAATATTTTATAATCCCTTCTTCAATGATATTTAATAATCCCTCCTCAAATGATATGCATAAGAATATTACATTTTCACCCACGCACTTTATTTCTCACAAATCTCTTCTACTTTTATACTTTACCATTAGTTATACATGAAAAGTCATGTTCAGTTTAGAAGGCACGACTTTTATTAAATAAATGATTGATTTCCCCCTTCTTCCCTTTTTTCAACAAACCATGGGTAAAATACCACCATGTGTTTTAAAACCATGTGCAAATACGATGTGTACTTTTTATCCACTTTCACTTTTACCTTTTTTAA
The DNA here is from genome assembly GCA_032191745.1 of Picea mariana. Taxonomy (NCBI): domain Eukaryota; kingdom Viridiplantae; phylum Streptophyta; class Pinopsida; order Pinales; family Pinaceae; genus Picea; species Picea mariana. The sequence goes on from JASDQU010271833.1 coordinate 12,617, forward strand.
TCCACTTTCATGTTTGCTCCACTTTTACATAACTTCATTTCTAATCCACTTTCATGTTTTACTCCACTTTTATGTAACTTCATTTCTAATCCAATTTCATTTTTTTCTTCACTTTTATGTAACTTCATTTCTAATCCAATTTTACTTTTGTAATTATTAAAGTCACATTTCATTTGAATATTTATATGTGAATACTTACTTACCTTTGACATCAATGAAAATAATTTATTCAACAATATCCCCCTTTGTCATTGATGGAAACCTTGTACTCAAAAACACATAATCATACATAAATAGAAACAAGTGTCCCTTCTCTACAACTCTCCCTCTATTTGTAATTATCCTCCCCATGTCTGCAACTCTCCCCCTATATATAATTCCCCCCCTTTGACATCAATGGAAAAGGACTGATCCCTTGTGTTTTGATTCATTACTGACAACGTAAGAGGGATATCACTCCCAAAGTTCATCTGAGATATGCAAATATTTGTTTGAGAACGGTTTTGGTAACAATATATACAACTTGTTCAAATGTATTCTAGATTGACAATTTTTTCAGCTACCTTCTCTCTTAGGAAGTGGTACTTGATGGGAATATGCTTCATCTTTGAGTACATAAAAGGATTCTTTGAAATCTTGATTGCACTTGTGTTTTCATATATGATTGAGATTGGTTGATCATATTCTACCTTCATATCCTGCATTGTTTGATTCATCCATAGGAATTGTGTGAAACATGATGTTGCTACAATATATTCGACTTCTGTTGCATATAGAGAGACTGAGGACTATTTCTTACTCAACCAAGACACTATATTTTTTCCCAGAAAGAATGGTCCTCCAATTGTACTTTTTCAATCATCAACACTTCCTACCCAATATGCATCTGTATATGTTGTTAGAGTAAAATATTCACCTCTTCAGTACCATAAGCCATAGTCCAAGTTTCACTTTAGATATTTGAATATCATTTTCATTGCTTGCACATGGGTTTCTTCTTCAAGATCCACTTCTCCATTTGTTTCATCGTTTTCCTCTTCTTCTGAATCCAACATTTCTTTATCTTCATCAATATTTGTGTGATGCAGGAGCATCTCTCCACGTCAGTCAGCCAGCCAGCCAGCCACGTCGAGCGCGTGCATTCAAGATGAAGAGAGGCACAACCTCATTTGAAATTTGAATTAAATGTAAATTTAATGTTTAAGCTGGTAAGTTGTGAAGCCGTGCCTTTGCGCAGGCTGTAGATAAAATAGGCCTTTAATGTTTGTATGGCTGAGATCTAGATCCAGATGCTGGACTAGACAACCCATTCAATGTAATTGAATAGGGTAGGTAGATTGGAGGGAAGAGCTCGAAGAGCCTCCTCATGTAAAAATATCGATTATATCTCTTTGAGGGTGAGATAGGCTGGTTGAGATAGAAGAGAATCTGTGAGTAGAGAGCAGAAAGAAGGAGCCAAGACCTTGTTACAGGTCATGCTCAGGAACACCTTTGTAAAGAGGCATTTTTATTAATATAAACAGAAGCAATTTTTCCTGCATGTATTTCTGTGTTGAATGAATGTCTGTGTGTGTTCTATTTTATGCTATGAATGTATGTTGTTATCATGCATTTGCAGGAGTGTGTTTGATTTCAAGTTTGGGAGGTTTTCGAGGTTTCATGCGATGAGGGCATGGCAGAGTACTGCGGTCTTTGAATACTTGTGCACTCAAGCACTTCTTAATTCTGCGGGTTCAAATAAAGATGTGCTACGGCACAATAACTGGAATCAACAACTCAGAGAAAGGCCTCAAGGTTGTTGAATACCTTGGAGGCAAGGCTGTGGGAGAAGGAAAACACAGTTGCAGATAGAAGCTACGAGGAGTTTTGTGAAGCTCTGCCAAGTGGGCATCGAGCCAGTGCAAAGAGTGCACCAAGGTAGACTTCTACTAAGAATTCCACTGAAGGAACAGAATCACTGAGGATTCTGAGAAGATACTCTTCCACGAGGGCATTGAGACATTGTGCAGGTAGGCACAGAGAGAAGAGAACTCTTTGAGTTCTATGATTTGAAGAAGAATCAACTGAAGGATCTTCGTAGGGTTACTGAACACCTGGGGGACTCAACAAGAACTTGCTTGAGGTAGAGGATAGCCAGGAGGGCATCCAAACATTCTCCATCTATAGGGGAAAGGAAGAAGGATAAAATCCCTTAGGGGTCTGAGTGGTTGAAAATATCAGGAGAGACAACACTGTGTGTGTGTGAAGACTTTGCAGAGGTGCAGAAGTCAAGGAAGCCTTCAAAGATTCGAAGGGATTAAAGCTCATAAAAAATAGCATCGTGGAGAACACAGGTGAGAACTCAGGTAAAGGAGCTCGTAGAGAAGGAAGACAAAGGTTGAAGCCTTCGAAATATTGAAATTCTTCCAAGTCCTGGAAGAAAGCGCAGCAGCTCAAGAGGAGCACAGCAGCCGTCAGATTGGCTGGAGAAAGAGATTTTGGACCATTGAAATTCTACGTCTAGGAGGCACACAGGAGAAGTGCACAGGAGAGACGATCTGTGTCGTCAGACCTAGAATGTAATACCCGACAGGCATCAGATCGGTTGGAAGTTGCACGGGTTTTAACTTCATGAACAGGAGGGTGAAAATCTAGAAAGGCATCGGTGTTTGGG
>JASDQU010271834.1:0-15356 GCA_032191745.1 Picea mariana
TGATAACATACCTACAAACCTTCCTTAACTTTAAAAACGAGAGACTAGCATTTTCATCAAACTTTACTTTAGTCTCACATAACTAATTTTGGATTAGTCAACAACCCTAACTTGAAATAATCATAACTATGTACCTGTAATGAATAAAGATATGAAAATAGTACATAATGTTATTCAGTGTGTTTTATGCAATTACTCCATGTGTCACTACTTGGAACCTCTTAGAAAAGGAGTTATAGAAAAAATGGCATACCTTGTTGAATTTTGTCTTATTCTAGAGAGAGAACTTGTAGAGTGTGCCCTGGACGAAATATTTGTTGTATGGATCTGCAAATTTTACACAGAATACTACAGACTGTATTATAACAAACACATTTATTCTTAGTGAATTTGGGTCTGTTATGAATAATTTATGATGCTTTTACCCGAAACACCTGTTTTAGACTAGTTTCAAGACCAGCCACAAACCTTATTTTCCACGGAGTGTAACTATAAAAATACAATGACCCATGTTGGCCCTTGGGAATGGATCGAGGAAGAAAATCAAGGAAAAAGGGAAGAGAAAAGGAGAAATGTCAACTGCACGGAATACAAGTTGAGTGAGATTGGTTCAAAGTGACTAAAAGAGTAGAAAAGATGGAGAGAAGTGTGAGGAAACCAGTCCTTGGACTAGGAGAGCGAGAATGACATATCAGCAAGGAAGATGGATCGTGGAAAAATCAGAAAGAATAAAAATCCATCAATGGATTCTTTGGAGCACCTCACAAGAACGAAGGAAAGGCAGGCTCACAAAGCCCTAAAAACGTGGGTCAAGTTGACCTAGGGTTTTAAACACCTAGGGTTTTGGTATCTAGGGTTTTGACACCTAGGTTTCGGACTAAGGTTGTTGGTGAGATATTGTAATGTATAAATAAAGGTCAAGAGGACCTGGGATGGGTTCGTTCCGAGTTTGATGATGTATGATAAGTGATGATTTTTATTGTTGAGAGAGGAGTATTGTGAGGAAAGAGAAGTTTGTATTGTAATATCTCCAACTGGGTGCGAAGATCAACCTTGCAGCTGGGTGCACAGGGAAGGGAGATAGAGAGAAGAGAAGAGAGAAGGAGAGAATATCTACAAGCTAAGAGCACATATAGAACTGTAAGCTTTCACCTAATATATTATAAAGCACAGTTCTGTGGACATAGCCCTAGGGAGAGGGTGAACCACGTATACCTTGTGTTTTAAGTGAATGATGTTGTGTTCTTTACTTTTGTTACTCTGATGAGGCATTAGTATGTTAGATCTGATATATAACTGTGAGAAGTAGGTTTATGCTTGGAAAAAATAATCTAATCTCCGTGTGTGGTTGCCTTGATTCCACTTACATTTCCTCTGGTTGTAGACACCTGTGTCCTGCAACCCCCTATTGCTACTTTAGTTGAGACTGCATCTGCTTCGAAGGTGTCGCCAAAAGGGCCAGTAGTTCGGGCTTGTTGGTGCACTATTAGAGATGAACCCTAGGTCTACCCCTGTGCCAAAAAATTGTTATGTTACCGGGACTGGGATCTTCTTGAGGGAATGTGAAGTTGGTTTCCATCAAAGATAGATATTCATAAGTGGATAGAATTACAAGAAAAGGACTTCATAGAAGCTCAAAATAAGAACCCTAATATTAGCACAGAAGACTGGTTGGGAAGGTATATCTTTACTGATATACACGAGATTTTATTTGAAGGGATTCATAAAGAGCTATATAAGTGGTTGGCCAGATTAGCAGATACTCGGTTTTAAATCAGATCTAGACTGCCTGTGGTTTAGACATTGGCGTTGATCAAGAAGGTCAAGAGAGTTGATAACGTCGTGTCGAGAGCAGTAGATCATTGGTTTGATAGTACCATTGGAGGGTATATCACCGAGTTTTCTATTGACAGAGTAGAGTCATATAGCCAAGAAGAGAGATATTTCTTCAAGGGGTTGAGAGGAAAATTTTTACATTTTCTGAAGTTGAAGATCAAGATGCTACTGCATGAGAAGAACATCTTGAAGATACAGTAGTGGGTTAGACTGAGAGCTAATGTTTAGGAATTCAGATAGCGACAACGACACAGAGGTTGGACACATGCGCAGTGGGAGAATATTCAGAGAAGTCCCTTTGGTGGACTTGTTTGAGAAGAATCAGGAACCAGCATAGGAAGAAGGGTTCTACAGTGGAGAAGAAGAAGAGTTACTGAGCGAGGAACATTTAGGGTTCGCTAGGGCAGAAGAAGGGAAGATTGAAGAACCTCTCTGAGAAAAGTCAGAAAATTTAGGGACTACGCAGACTGTTGAAGTAAGTATTATTACACCTCCTATTGTCTTAACAACATTAAGTAACCAGAGTAACCTAAGTTATCAGAGCACTCAAAGAAATGGTATAAGTGGTTTAGTGCACACTCAGTCAGGAAACCTAGGAAGATCTATGGCATATGAGATGAGGTTACCCACCTTTAGAGGATATGGATATGAATATCTTGATCAACACTGGTTTCTATGTGAAGTTGTATGGAGTATTAAGAATGTCACCGACAAAGCTATTAAACAATCTCAGTTTAGTAATACCCTAAGAGACTGCGCATTGAGCTGGTACATGAAGTTCATCCAAGGAGTTGTCCAGCCGAAACTTTTGAATGAGATTAAGACTGCGTTGATTGCTAAATTCAAGAAACCCAAGTTAGAATCGCAGTGCATCACAGAGTTGAAAGAAATCAAGTAGAAAGTAGTTGAACCTATTTGGGAGTTTGATCAGAAGATTAAGACCCTAATAATTCATTTGAGTTTTCAGATCCCAGATGAGCAGAACAAGGAATGGTTCATTGCTACCCTCCTACCACACATTAGAGTCCCTCTGATGCACCAGAAGATTTCTTCATAGGATGAGGTGTTGGAGATCACCATGAAACTAGAATCAACCCCTATGGAAGAATCCATATTAGACATGAGTCAAATCTTGAGTCAGTTAACTATCTTATCACTGCAGGTCGAAGATATGAAAAAAGATAAGGGAAAAGATAAGAGAGAAGACATTTGGTGTATCAGATGAAAATCGGAAGGCCATGACAAGGAGCAATGTCCCCTATTTCATGAGTACTTGGCATCTGGAGTTCTGAACCCTTTGAAGCAAGTTACCCTACCTTGGTGCGAGGTATGTAGAAATAGACATTTCCCTGGTGAATGCTTTACATGAAAAAATATGCTCATACACCCACAAACCTCTACTGCACATTCTGTAAATCTGTGGGTCATGATGAGAAGGATTGTAGAGCTTAAGACCTCATGCATGAAAGGTCAATGGATATATACAAAATTCAAGGCAAGTAAAGAAAGAAGGGAACACTACGCAGTGTAATTCCCCAGGAAGAGGAAACTTCAACCCTCATGGTGGATTCAGAGGACGAGGAGGAGGCATGGGTAGAGGTCGAGGTAAGATAATTTGTAACAACTGTGCACAGCCAGGACATTTGGAAAGGGACTGTCATAACCCTTGTACCAATTGCAGTTACTGCAACTCATTTGAACATGTCATAGAAGATCACCATGTGTTGTTAGCCAAACTTCAGAAATGACGAGGAGGAAACCAACAAGTACAACTAATCACAAAAAAACCTCGCGGGGTATATCCCAGAGTCATTGTCATCACTAGAGGAGGTGCTGCTACAGGAGAGGACAGGGTGACTCCAGGGAAGACTACAGAACAATCAGGAGTCATAAAAGCTACAGAGAAGACATAAGAGTTTTATCTAAAGAAAGAGAAATAAACATTTGAGGAAGCAAGAAAAGAATTCGGGAGAGATCAGGATTCTTCATCAAAGGCTCGACTAGAAGTAAGAGAGTGTGCAATGCCTATGGAATTTAATCAGTCTACTTTTCCTAGAGAAGGAAAAGAGGTAAGTAAGCTCATGGAATTATTATGCACTTGCAAGAGCTACAAAATTTAATCAGACAATTGATAAAGGATGAGAGAGTTGTACATGAGCTACAAAATTTAATCAGACAATTGAGCTAGGAAAGGTAGATCCCTTATTAAGTAGAGCAGTACATCAAGTATCCAAAAAGACAAGGTCAAATAAGGAGCTACATCTGAATGCTCAGATCAGAGATTATGATATAGATTGTGTGGTCCTTGACTTAGGGTCTGAGGTCAATGTCATGACGAAGAAGACCTGGGCACTGATGGGAAAACCTAAGTTGATTTACTCCCCCATCAGGATTATGATGGCTAATCAATAGGCTGTGAGCCCCTTCGGAAGATTGGAACATATCCCTATGGACATCGATGAGATAAGAACATTTGTGGACTTCAAGATGATTGAGATAGTCGATGATAGTTGTCCTTATCGCACGTTGTTAGGAATTGATTGGGCTTTCAACAATTCTACTATTGTTGACTTGAAGAAAAGAAGAATGACATTTGAAGGTGATGGCCTTAGGGTCATCACACCTTTGTATCCTGATGAAGTTCGCAGATACACAGAGCCCATCAAAGAAGAAGACCACACATATGAGTTGGAGAATATATACAAATTGACAACAAGACAACAGGATTACATTGATCCTACAGCAGATGGGAATTTAAGCTGGCGAAGTGACAGTGCATGTTCATCAGATTCAGAAGAAGCACTGAAGAACTGGTAGAATCAAATGTATGAAGTATCTACACATATATGTGCTAGACTGACTAGAGAAGTTCACTGGATCGGCACAACAATAAGTAATTTACCCACCTTTGATGGCTTGAATCATTTGGAAACTTTCTTGTTGAAATTCGAAGAAGTTGTACGAGCACAACAGAGGTTTTTGGCACTGGACGAGGCTTTGAAAGAAACTCCAAAAAGGTGGTGGGGAACACATAAAAGGAACATCGCTAACTGGATGCAATGTCTCACTTTGATGACAGCGTGATTTTCAGACAACATCGAAGGATGCAAAGTTCGGTATACAGGTCAGAGATGCCCAAAAACCCATTTGTGAAGTTGCAAGGAGGCCTGGAGCAACATTCCTCAAGAGTAGTGGGTGCATAAATTTATCAATACTCTAGACACAATGCCTATCAACTAGTATCTTCAAGAAGAACTATGCCTTATCACTGCCGATTGGAAAGGTATGACTCAAAACTTTGTAACTACCTTTTTATTTGAAAGCCAATACCCTACAATGGACCAAGCATTACAAGTTGTAAAACAAAAAGTATTTGAGGAGGCACCTAGCCTCCCTCTGGAGCAAGAAGAGGATGAATGGACTGTACCTATTCAGAAATTGCAAGGATGTTACAATATCAATACCGATGAAGACAATGATCCTAGGAATGTGAACATCGCAGAAACAGAAGGACAGAGAGACATCAAAGGACCAGGAGTTGAACTACCTTTTATTGGACAACCAATCAAAATCAAGAAAGTTAATATTGGAATGGAGCAAGCACCTAAGCTTTCTAATGTTGGAGATTACTGGTATGATGCCACTATTGATAAAATCACAGAGACACTGCATGAATATCAGGACTTGTTCGCAACCAAGTTCACTGATATGAAGGGCATAATAGGGCCCATGGGAGAGATGAAGATCCCCTTGAAAATAGATGAAAGGCCAGTCAAACAAATACCCTACATATTGAACCCTAAATATAAGGAGAAAGTGAATATTGAATTAGACAGAATGATGGAAGAAGGAATCATAGAACCTATTGAAGAATCAGAGTGGATTATCCCTATGGTAGTCCAAGACAAGAAGACCAGAGAGATCAGAATCTGTTTTGACCTTAGGAAGCTGAATGATGCCTGTTTGCATGACCCATTCCCTACACCATTTACTGACGAAGTGTTAGAAAATGTGGGAGGACAGGAGGTCTACTCCTTCACAGATGGATTTTCAGGTTATCACCATATCAGGATTGCCAAGGAAGATCGTCACAAAACCACATTTGCAACAAAATGGGGATCCTACTAGTACACAGTGATGTTGTTTGGATTGAAGAATGCACCAGCCATATTTTCTAGGGTGGTGGTCAAAGCATTCAAAGAGTTTTTACATAAATTTCTGGAAGCATATTTTGATGATTGGATTGTTTTTAGATTATTGCAAAATCATATTGAATGCTTAATACTAATGTTGGATAAGTGTAGGAAATTTCAGATTTCCCTGAACCTGAAAAATTGCATCTTCTTTTCACCCTTTGGAGTGATTCTAGGCCATATTGTATGTAAGCAGGGGTTCTTAGTGGATTTGTCCAAGATTTCCATTATTGTCAATCTACCCCCTCCTACTTCAGTCAAACAGTTGCGCACTGCACTGGGACATACTGAATAATACAGGAAGTTCATTAAGGGATATGCACAAATCACATCACCTATGGAGAATCTTTTGAAGAAAGATTTCCAGATTCACTAGATAGAAGAATGCCAGCGGAGCTTCGACACACTGAAATAGAAAATGGTTATTGTGCCTATTCTGGTCTTTCCAGATTGGAGCAAGGAATTTCATGTGCATGTCAATGCATCCTCTATTGCATTAGGAGAAATGTTAGAAGAACCGAGAGAAGGAGATATCAACCATCCATTAGCCTTTGCTACTAGGAAGCTCTCTATAGTTGAAATCAATGACACCACCACTGAGAGAGAAGGATTATCCATGGTATATGCATTGAAGAAGCTTCGTCACTACTTGTTAGGAGGACACTTTAAGATGTTCATTGATCACTTCGCACTGAAATACCTATTCAACAAGCCAGTGTTGGGGGGAAGGATATGCAGATGGCTTTCTGTTATTTCAGGAATATGATTTTGAAATTGTGGTAAATCCAGGAAGGATGAACAAGGGACCTGACCACTTGTCTAGTTTGGAACATGGAGAGGAACCTACTAGTTTGGAGGATACACTGCTAGATGCACAATTGTTGGCCATCAGGAAGGTTGATGATCACTTCGTCAAGATAGTTTAGTTCCTTTCAACAGCAATATCACCTCGCAAATACACAGTCATTTAGAAGAAACATATGGTAGTGCACGTTGCGGATTTTTCTCTTATAGCTGGAAAACTATATAAGATGGGACCTGATGAGATTCTGAGGAAATGTGTTATGGAAGCAGAAATACCACTGATTTTATCAGAAGCTCATGAAGGCATCGCAGGAGGACACTAGGCAGGGAAAGCAACAATGCAGAAGGTTCTTAGAGCTGGCCTCTGGTGGCCTACCTTACACAGAGATGCTAAAGAATACTACAGAGCCTATGATGTATGCCAAAGAGTTGGGAAACCGTCCAGAAGAGATGAAATGTCATTAGCACCCCAACTAACCTTACAAGCCCTTGCGAAATGGGCCATTGACTTCATGGGACCTATAAACCCACCAGGGAAGCGCACAAGAGCCAAATACATCATCACTGGGACAAAGTATTTGACCAGATGGGCAGAAGAAATAGAAGTTAAGGATTGTAGTGCAACTACAACTATGCAATTCATATTTGAAGATATCATAACCAGGTTTGGATTCCCAAATATCCTTATAAGTGATCAAGGTACACATTTTATTAATAAGACTATTGAATCTTTGACCCAAGAATTTGCAGTTCACCATCAGAAGAGCACCCCATACCACCCACAAGTAAATGGTACGGTTGAAGAATTCAACAAGATCTTGGAGACTGTGCTGATGAATATTTGCAGTGTAAACAAAGATGATTGGGATTTGAGAGTACCAGTAGTGTTATGGGCCTATAGAACCACTTGCAATAAGTTGACAATGCAGACTCCCTTTAAGTTGGTTTATGGCCTAGAAGCAGTTGTACCCATGGAATATTTAGTTCCTAGCTTAAGAATTGCAGCCTTTACAAATATGGATGACACTGGCATTGTTCAAGAGAGGCTCACACAGTTGGTCTAACTATAAGAAGACAGATTTATTGCAGGATTTCATCAGAAGTTGTAGAAAGAACGAGAAAAGGCCTACCATGACAGGAAAATCAAGAAGAAATCATTTAAGCAAGAAGATCGGGTATTGGTATATGATAGGAAGTTCATGAAGCATCCAGAGAAGTTCATAACACATTGGCTGGGTCCATATGAGGTTTCCTATGTTACAGAACGAGGAGCTGCACAACTGAATACTTTGAATGGGGAGTGGAAGGAAGGATTGGTGAATGGGAGTCAGTTGAAATTGTACTATGACAACCAATTGTTTCACAACTCTCGGTAAAAATAGAAGGAGAAGGGTTTAGGTACTAGGTGTAGTTGAAACTAGGTACCAGACACAGAAAAGACAGTCTATGACATCCAAAAAAAAATAAAGTATTTGAAATTTAAAATTTGTTGGAAAATTATTCTGTTTTTAGTAAATTTGAATTTGGAAAATTTTTGCCATTTATGGCAATTCCAAATTTTGAATTTGATAATTGTAATAAATTATTATGACTGTTGGATAGAGATTTGATTTGACCCAACTAACTATTTAACTGTGACACTTGTATGAAAACAAAATATTTTATGTTAATTGCAGGAGGACAAATGGAACAACCATGTTAAAAATCAGCTGACCATGACTCCATGAGTGGGGAACATGTTGGAACTACCTCTCAGCTAATTGTTACAAGTGGTGAATCAGATATTTGGCCATTGGCATCCCCTAAAAATCAGGGATTTAGAAAGCTGCGAAAATTCCCAAGGGGGAAGAAAGACCTAGGCAAAAAGGACTGTTTTATTATATAACATATGTGAGGAGGCAAGACGATGCCTATTATGCTGGGAAAAAGAGACTATTGATTTTTCCTTTTGTTATGAACACTACTGATGGAGTGTGAGGCAAGAGTAATATGTTGGAGTTGAAGGACAATGCTGAGGAGGAGTTTTCCAAGTTCTCCCTCATGGATTCATGGTCAGACTAGGGGGTGAATCGAGCAAGTGATTTGGCTGCCCTATTCTACGGTTGGGAGGAATGTGGTTGTTCCTTTTGTTTTCCAGTGAATTGATTCAGATATGTTATCATAATCCTCCTCTGTTTAAATCATTACATTTTTAAATGGCTAGTGTAATGCATCTGTTAATTCTGAATTGAATAATATTATGGACAAAAGATCGAATCGAATGTTATTATCTCTGTTGTATCTTATTACTAGGTAAATACTAATTTCCATCAATCCAATAGTTGTGAGAATATTCCTGGTTAAGTCCTGAAAGAATAATTTAAGTGGGTTAGTTTATTGTCCTATTAGAGTGAAAGCGGTAGGCGAATCCCCACAACCAAATGGTACTTACAAAATTGTACTAATTAAGTGTGCAGTGCAAATGGGAATTGAATAATGAAATATACATATATATAGACGTATGTTTACTTTCCTATAGGTTACGATACACATGGAAATATAATAAGTAAATGAGATCCCTCTCTTATACATATTAAATAGTTATGATTTAATAGGGGATATCTGGGTATGCAAACACCTAGGATATAATTATGTATGGAAATAACCAAAAGAATTGAAAAATTCTCTACAGGAAATTCTATAGTACACAGATTATAAATATTTCAATATTAAGAATTTTTAAGTCGAGTAGGTCTAGTTAACTACATGTTAAAGTACTGGAATAAATTTGGAAATAACATCGCTTAACACAGAGGAAATTCTGGAACTAAATATGAAGGGCGCGAAGGCCCCAAATGAAATCTAATACATTCTAGAACCCTTAAGGTTTATATATGTTCTGGTAAAATTCACAATTTTATAAACAACAACAGAAATCGCCTATGTATCTATAATAGTCTGATAAGTAATGAAATAAAAAAGGGATAAAACAACAGACTCTACTTGATTACAATGAAGTTGTTTGCCTTTAAGAAGTTACATTGATATCGGAATAAATTACTAAGCTTTGACAGTCAAAAATTTAATCGTTCTGTATTTTACTTTTTTTATTTCACTTTCATCATGTGACATACGAAGAGAATAATCTTGAACCTTGAATAATTAAATACAAGCAAATCAAGAGCCCAGAATTAGGGTATGTCTGAACTACGCAGTTGCTGTAATTATAATTAATCTATATTGTATATTATTACAATAATTTTTTTCTTGCTAAATAAGAATCGATCTTCAAATTGGGTACATTACAGTTTCAGGCCAAGAAACTTCAATTACATTTGGGACAATTAAATCCCGAAGGGTTTTGTTTTAAGGAACTCGAGTACCTTTTCCCATGAAAAGATGGCCAAAGTTTCGAAGGTTCGAAGACTTCTATCTTGCAAAGAAAACAAGAAATCGTCATTAGCATTTGGAATTGGATAGTAAAGTGTTTATATGAAGTGAATATAATTAAATCGCCGAGGTAGAATGTTTATAGCAAACCAAATTAAAAAAAAAAAGGAATAAAAATCAAAATTATACTTAACTTTGTCATAGCATAGGTCGTCCCTCACATCATAAAAAAGGAATTCACCCTCAAAATTGATGGGGAAAGGAAGCCAATATCGATATGATGGGTACCTCGCAAAAACAAATTAGAGGCCCCATCATTAGGACATACTGTATACAACCTCAAAAAATTACTCACCGAAGACTGTTAGGGTTTAAATTAATCAAGAACTACAACATGAAACTCAGTATGTACATCTGACCAAACCCGAGAATCCCACAAAATAGCAATCACACTTTTTCTGAATGATATAAGTGTCAGGAATTGTATTATCGGTTTATTATATCGCCAAATGTATTTCTTTAGAATCATTTTTGACATAGAGTTACCCTCTGCCTTACTTATTGGACGAAAATCCCTTTCATGTATCTCTCAAACTAATGGGTGGTATGTCATGAGTTATATTTTTCTCTCAACATTCGAAGACTTGTTCTCAGCAGGACTCTATCCTAGCAAGTTTTTATTCGGAGATTATTACTACGGTGGAAATTTTTCCAGGGGTCTGAAACCTACATAACAGGAGTTTTTGAAAGGGTTGAACTGAAAGACAAAAAGAAGGATACGACGAAACCATCAATGAAGCACAACCCCGTAGCCCACTAGATAGACTATGCCAGAACGTAGATATAGGAGTAACGAAAGTACACCTAAGAGGACTCGAAAGGGTTTGGAGTCTTTCATTACTAAAGGGAAGTTTCCCCAGTAGAATTCGTAACCGGGATATTAAGACAACTAACAAGCCATAGGAAATAAACTATCAAAGGAGAAGCATAACCAGAGCTATAATAAAAAAAGAACTCTTCCACTTTAAGGAAAGCCGAGTATTTCTTTCAAAAATTTTAAGGTTACAGGAGGGTCACGAGCTTACCAGAGTGAACAGGTAGGGATGCTTGGTTTCCACCTGGTGGGTACCTCTGCGTGTTCAAATCTTCCCTCATGAAGGAAATACAGAAGTTCTTGCGGGAAAAAGAAAAACAAAAAGACTATGTGAATGTCGATCGAATGACATTTAAACCTAAGAGCACCCTTATTACATAGAATAAAGGAGGCCAGTATGATGGAGTGTTCTTCCCATGTGAGGGTGATTAGTCGGCATGCGCCTATCGGCCAAGGGGTTAAGTGAAACCATCATTTTTCGCACTCAAAAAAGAATTCATTAAAGGTCGGAACAGAGCTTTAACTCATGCCTGTTGAGATTTTGACCTCACACTAAAGGCACACGAACTAAGGAGGGTCCCCTCCCAACTTGACCAACTAGAAATGGTGAAATACATCTGCAATGAGACCTGTCAGTATCTCATCCGAAGAGAACCATCGTGTAGTTGAGATATCACACAGTTTAGTTAGGGTTAAGTGAATTTGTTCGGATGGAGTCTCATAGTTATAAGCTCTTATATAATTAGCGACTGACAGATCGGTAACCAACCATGGGACTTAGTTTAGAAGCTTGGACTATAAAGAACAATGCTAGTACTTAGGTTAAGCCTACAACCTATTTTCTAAGGTAAGTATCCCAATTTACATTAGGTTGTGGATCATTTTGAACCTTGCCCCTTTTAAAAGACTATTGAGATGCCCTTGCGTATAACTTTAAGAATTATTTTTGCATAGGGAAGAATTCTAGGATCATGAATCCTAAGTCCTCCATAGTCCAAGTTCAGTATAGTATATATATGATATGTATGAATGTTTGGAAGATTTAGGACTTTTGGAATTGTTAGAGTAATGGGTGGTTATATTAGCATGACCTAGATCCCTATGTGTTGGGCTGGATAAAAATGTCAACATGGATAACCATAATATAAGAAACTTATCAGAGTTTAATAGTAGAGAAAAAACAGTCATCTTATCCTAAGAACGAATCTATCAAGTTAATTAGGATTAATGTTCCAGAGTAGAATTTTTTTTTATGTCAAAATTTAGTTATATTACATATGGTATCATAGAGAAAGGTTACAACACTGGACCTTAATAGGGCCACATTAGTTGTTTAACATATATTACGATCTATGCAAAACTAATAAACCTTTTTGTTTCAAACAGAAAACATTTATGTTTTGTGTGAATTATGGCATCTCGGGATGATGTAGAAATCAGAATGGAAGGAAATCCTGAACAAGGACCTCATGGAGATATAAAACAGAATAGTGACAGAAGATCTCCTACGGAAGTACTAGAAACAATGAGGAATCTTATTGTTGAGCTGCAAGTTTTCAAGCTACGAGTTTTCAAAGCAGACAATGAAAAATTGAAGAAAACACAACAAGAACAGCAAGAGATAAATGAAGTCCTGTTGTGCAGTATAGTGACCAAGAAAATCCCAAAGGACGATAACCATGACGAAGAGGTCAGTAAAAGGGCCTCCAATAACTCTGGGCCGGAAACAGAAAAAGGAGACAGTTCGTCTGAAGGAACACCTTCAGTTGAAGACAAAATTAAAACAGACAGAAAAAGAAAACAAGTAGACCACCTTGAAGGAGAATTTAAAAAGATTAAACCAGCTACCTTTGATGGAGAATCCAGGACAAGAGAAGAAGATGAGGCATGGTTGTTGGACATAAAAAAATACTTCTAGATCTACAACTATTCCAGCAATATGAAGGTCAGAATGGCCATCTACAATATGAAAGGGAAGGCCAGCATTTGGTGGCAAGACCTGAAATTGGCCAAAGGCATAAAGGAGAAACTGTTGGAATGGTCTGACTTTAAGAAGTATTTCAAAAAACAGTACCTTTCTGAAATCTATTATGAAAGGAAAATGAAAGAATTTTATGAGTTATGACTTGGAAAGATGACGATGGATGACCTTATAAATAAATTTCTGGAACTACTAAGGTTCATATTGTACATCCAGGAGGATAAGGTAAAAATCCAGCGATTCTTAAGTTGTTTACCATAGTCCTGCAGGGACAGAATCAAGTTTGAAAACCCAAAATCCTTGAGTGAAGTATTCAGGAAAGCACGAATGTGCTACGACCAGTATAAACAGTGGGTAGAGCTTCCCAAAGCCTGGAAGGATAAGAAACAAGATCGAATGAACCAGCAGAAGAAGGGATACCAGCCAAATCCTTATCGGAATGCAGAAAAAAGATTTCTGAGAAAGGATTTTCACTCTAATCATCTGAATACGCAAGGCAGCGGTAAACTGGTAAATCTGGGAATGAAGAAGTTTGGGAACAACCCCCGCAAGCCATTAAAGTGTTGGGAATGTGGAGGACCTCATCTAAGGAGGAACTATCCATGTTTAATTTCAGCAAATGGAACCGTTGTTCATGATTTGCAAGAAGCCTCGATAGTGGGTGATGTGGGCAGAAGCCTGCATCAGATAAATGTAGCCATAGATGGTCAGCAAGCTGACCACCAGTCCTCTGTGGTAGAGATCGAAGGTAAAATAAATAACACTCGAATTTCTGTTTTAATTGAACCTGGAGATACATTAATTTATATTACTCCTGATGTAGTAGAGTCAAACAAACTTAAGAAACTAAAACACGCAAAATCATGGCTGGTACAGCTAGCAATAGGAACCAAAAGGAAAGTAGTTGACTTTATTTTTGATTTCAAGTTCAACTTAGATGGTCAAAACATAAGAACAAATCTGAACATTCTACCACTAGGGTCTTATGATATGATTATCAGAATGGATGGGTTGGAAAAGCACAAAGCAGTACTAGATTGTTATGCAAAGACACTTAACTATAAATACGATTATGGGACCACTAGAATAGCCTAAGGTATACCAAAACATGTATCAGTTAGACAAGTTTCAGCGATGCAATTCAGGAAATGTATCAGAAAAGGATTTCAAGTTTATGTCATCCAAGTAATGAATCTATTAGAAAAAGAAGATAAGCCAAAGTTAGAAGACTTTTCTGCCCTATGTGAATTCAGAGACATGTTTGTCGACGAGATACTGGAATTACCTCCTAGAAGGTGAAGATTTTCAGGTCCTATCAAGAATGCCTACTGGGTCTGTCTTTGACCACAGTTAGGCTCTAATTTTCAACTATTATGTAAAGTGTTTTTTGTTGTTTTAGGATAGCCAACAATCCAAGAACTTCTTGTCGATTTGTTACGGTTGCACTTCCAATTTTAGCTGCTCTAGCATGTATTTTTAGTAACCAAAAGTTAGCACATGCATACTAAAATAAGTACAACACACCTAAAGATCTTTATAGCTGAAATAAAGCAGATCTAAGAGACTAACACATGCATTTTTGTACACAAGTATTTTTGGTCAACATGACCCTGGATAAAACCCCCCCAAGGAAAACTAGTTTGGAATATTTGTCTATATAATGATGATTAAAGCAAGAGATACAACAAGTAATGAAATACAATGGAACCTCTATACATAGCAAGCTCCTCACGAGCCTTGCCAGAAGATCCAGAGAAAGAAGTGCCCAAGTTGTGGTGCGCCCTCTCCCTTTGTTTCCCTCTGTACTGAATTGAAGCACCCTAGCTCATCTGTAGCCCAATGAAGAAATCCCTCCACAGGAATGTCCTCTCCTATGCTGCCTCTCCACTGAAAATGTCAAAGCTCGAATCCTCCAAGCAGATCTGTTACCAGGTAACTTCCAGTCCTCTCAACATGTGTGCCCCCCCTCCTAGCAGAAATGATCACCAGAAATAAACTGAGCCATAAACTGAATGTCTCTCTCCATGGAAACAAGTGCCCAATCTCTCCTCTCCCTATGCATGAGACCTCATCATAATATGACAATTCCTCCTTTCCTGATGAGAAAATGAAGGATAATAAATGTGTCCCTCCTCCTCAAGATGTGCCCCTCCTCCATATACATGCTCCCTCTCAGAAGTAAAGGCTATGGATCCATGGAAATGCTCTCCATGAAAGCTCAAACCAACCTAAATCTTTTCCTCAAGCTCTCAAAGGTTTTACTCAAACCCTCATGAAGTGCGCCCTCCTTCTCCTCAAG
>JASDQU010271835.1:3653-15269 GCA_032191745.1 Picea mariana
AGTATGCTATAGGATTCTCAAAAAATTTCTCATCCTTCTATAGTAAAAAACCAACAATGGTGTGCTCTAAGGAAAAAGAGAACAATATAAAGTCTTTTTCAAAGTTAGGACTCACTAGTAATGGGGCCTTGGTCAATGCCACTTTAATGTCTTCAAAGATTTTCTAGCTTCTGAGGTCCATTTTATCTCATTTCCTTTCTTGAGCATGTTAGTGATGTACTTTATGATTTCAGCCAGGTTAGGGATGAATCTCCTCAGGAAATTCACTTTCCATGGGAAAGATTGCACTTTTTTTTTTCTTCTAGGTGTGACAATTTTTAAGATCCCCTCAACTCTGTTGGGATCTATATTTATCCCCTCTTTTTAAATAATCTGACCCAGTATTTCCCCTTCTTCCATGACAAAATTTGACTTCTTGGGGTTCAATGAAATTCCAAACTTTCTACACTTATGAAAATCCCTTCTTAAATGCTTGAGATGTTCTTCATCAGAAACTGAATACACAGTGATATCATCTAAGTAGACAACAATGGATTTTTTTTTCTCATCAGCAAAATCTATGTCCATAACTCTTTGAAATGTTTCCCCTGCATTCATGAGCCCAAAACACATCTTGGCATACATGAATGTACCCCATGGTGCTGTAAATTTTGTCTTTTCTTGGTCATCGTGGTGCACCATGATCTGTTTGTACCCAGAGAAACCATCCAACATTGACATTTTTTTAGAACCTACCACTTTTTGTAGAATGTGATCCATCTTAGGAAGTGTGTAGCTATCCTTGAGAGACACCTTGTTCATATTTCTGAAGTCCACACACAACCTTATCTCTCCACTCATCTTTTTGACGGGCACTAGATTTTCCACCCATTTAGAAAAACACAGGGATACTATGATATTGGATTCAAACAACTCATTTATCTCTTTCTCAATCAAGGGAAACACCAAAGGATTTATCCTTCTTAATTTATGTTTGAAAGGTTTATGATATTCTTTGATTTGGATCACATGTTGAATTACCTTGGTGCTATAAACTTTCAGTTCATCATAGCTCCAAAGAAAAACATGAGGGAATTCTTTCATTAAATTAATATATCTCTGCTTGACTTCCGGGCTGAGTGTTTTGGAGATATTAATGATCTTGGGGTCTTCCCAAGTCCCAATGTTTCAATATTCAACATCCCTTTCATTTACTATAATTTTTGGACCCCTGGCCACATCATTGTTCTCAAATATGTTCTCCAATGGGACCATGCCTTTAGGAATGATGTTACTTTTCAGTTGCACTATATCTCTACCAGAAATCTGATTTTAGAAGTAACCATCCTTTGCAAACACAACTATATCCACTTCTTCATCACAATATTCTTCATCAATATTCAAATTCTCAAATCCATCTTCCATTTTGAGGAAACTTTATATTTGTTTATCCTCTTCAAAAACCTGCCAGTATTTAATATTATCAGGCATTTTTGGTATGTCCTTGATCTCAACTTCATATCCACTACTAGTAAAGATTGGAATTTTGAAAATTGAAGCTGAAGTAGAAAGAGCATATCTAATTCTGACCCTTCGGAATCGTTGAGAGGCTATATTCTGAAAATTCTTCAAGAAGGTCAAGTACTATGTTCCTGTATTCTCTAAATATGGGGTGCTTGGCTTGATATATTCCCTTTACCTGATTTATGATCAAATCGAAATCCCCATGAATAGTTATCCTCTTAACACCCATTTATTTAAAATCCTTCAATCCTAACACCAATTCCTCATATTCAACCATGTTGTTTGTGCAATCAAAATAAATCTTATAAGAGAACAATTTTTTATCCAATTTGGGAGGATTAATCAACACACCAGTGTCTTCCCCCTTTCTATTGATAGCTCCATCGAAGCTCATTCTCCACATCTCATTTTATGCACTATCCTGCTACTCTAAAAACTTCTCAATCTGTTGATCAAATTTGTCTTTGGCAGCCATATCAATATTTTCCCCTCTCTTTTCAAAACACAAATCATTGAAGAAGAAAATGGAAGAGCCCAACTCAATATCCATAGATTATATGGGATGGTTATTCAGCTAGGCCTTGTTACTGACCATGTATTTGACAAAAACCTCTATGTACAATATCCTATCTTGACCAAAGACGGGGATGGTGGCATATGAAATATCCATCTGAAGAGTTCCCTTCAACTTTGTATCCCATGACCTAGATAACATAATGCCAAACTTGGGAGGGACATCAACAACCACTACATCCATGACCATATTCTTTGTTGGAATTTGAGACAAAGACACCACCAGATATTTGATTAGGCCTAGGCACTTCAACTTCCTTGAATTAAAGGAGAAACAATATTTGTAAGGCCTTGTGATGTCAATGACCAATTGGTCCATGACCACCATGGGCATCAGGTTATGTGATGCTCCTGAATCTAACATGGAATTGTGTAGATTCATATCATGGATCTTCAAGATGACATAGAAAGGGGGGACCTCTTTAGCGTCACTATTTTCCTCTACATGTGGACCAAATAAGATGGTAGGATGATCATCTTGTATGTTCAAAGTGTCAGAAGTTTATTCCATCTTAAGAATATTGATGATATGATTTCTATATTCACTGTTCTTGATTAATTCATTGAATGGTACATAAATTTTAATCTTGGCCATCTCACTTTCAAAATTAAAGGAGGATGAGGTTTTCTCTACTTCTTTGGTGATACCTCTGGATCTGACTGAAATTGTTGTATCTTGGGAAAACTAAAACCTTTTCGAGTGAAATGAAAAGAGTTCCTGAATTAAATGAGTGCTATGGATGCAATGAAATAGTCCTCTCAACTCAGAATGTATGAAAATGGAAGAAACCAGAGATGAGAAAACTCGACTTCATGATCTCAATCTACAACGAGAGTGGGTCTTCAAACATGCTCTAATACCATGTTCGAAAACATAGGTATTCCAACAAAGGATGAACACCTTCAGTAACCACTCACACAACCATATGGAATATCAACACACTGATTTTTTGATGTGGTTAAACCCCTACGAGGAAACATCCACGACCCCAGCCAACACAGCCACTTGGAGTAGTTTATTAATGCAAAAGAAAAAGATTACAAAGAGATTTTAAAGGAGTTTTTCTCACAATCGATCATCTGAAAATTAACCTCCATGATATTTAAATAGAGATCACATACCAATCGGTTTTTAAGCCACGAATCAACATAGTCATTAAGATCGAGGAGAATATGAACCATTAGATCACTCTATGTCGAGAACATATTGTGACTATTGGATTTCATAACTACAAATGCATACTAAAGAAACACACTTTTACCTAACGACACATTAGACCAAGTATATCTTAACTAAATCCTAAGTGTATAAATATCGTAACATTCCCTACAAGCCAATTCCTCCAAGTTTTCCACCCAGAAAGTACTAAGGTAGATGAAATATTATATAATGATCCATTCTGTATCAAATCCACATATGATAAGGATATATTTGTGATTTTACAAGTGGTGAAGAAGTGGAATGATTATCTCTTTGGAAAATATAACAACATACACATGGATCATTAGCGCCTTCAGTTTCTGCAAATCCAGAGAAATATGCAGCAGGTGAGGAATTACAAGTGGTTGGAAATCTTGCAACAATTTCATGTATTGATAAAGTACAAAAAAGGATCCATGAACAAGATAGAAGACATTGTTGGCATAGTAGAAGACCCAGGGTTCAACACTACAACAACATACCAACAAAAACCTAACTATCGGCCCTTTCAGCAACACCTACAAAGAAGATGAAGTCTCACTCGAGGTAGAGGCAGGGGGGGTTGCAGGACTCAGGTGTCTGCAACCTATATAGGACATAGATATGTGATTACAGTACTTAACAGAGCACTTAGAAGTTAACATTCATTATCATTTAACCCTTATTCACATCACAGGTAAAACCCTTATTACAGAACAACACAGTATTCAACAAGATCTACCACATCCAGGCACTTGGCACATAAAAATAGAGCATATATAGCATTAATTCACATTACTAAGCACTAAGATATTATAACATATGCATATAACATACATAAATAGGAAAACACTAAGAATAAATCACATCAATCATATAAAGAAACCATAACATAGGATACAAGGGGTTCACCCCCAACGTGGGGCTACATCCACCAACTCTTCGTCTTCTATATTATCTTCTATTAGTATCCTTACATGCACAAAGAATAAAAACCAACTCCACATAGGACAGGAGATCTGTGTGAACCTCGCCAAATCCTCCTTCCCTGAGCTAGGTCACAGTACAAAGCCATTACACAACCTCTTGCAATCACTTTCACTTAGCTTTGCAAGTCTTACACAGTATGCACAGAGCGTCCACAACTATTCGCACTTAGATAATATTAGCACTAAGCCATCAACATTTGTTACATCACCTAGATACTTATTTATACATTACAAAAGGGGCCTAAGCATGGGTAAGACCCATGGAGTGACATCCCATACCTGTTACATAAACCCTGAACCCAAAAACCCACAAAAGGGGGTGATATCCTGTGATCTTTGCTTCTCCTGGTGCTCCATATTCGAACAACCTGTCAAAGTCCCAAAATTGGTCAAACATGACTAGTGTTTCCACAAAACTTGGTCAAGAGTGAACAAGCCCCCACCACTCACCTGTGACTCGTCCCGAGTCACTTTGATCTGGGTAAATCTACCTCGAAGGCCTCGATCTTGGCTCGGTCTTTCTCGACATACTACTTTGCCAGAGCCTCCTACTCAGCAAACTCTTGAATAACTTCTCAATCACCGATCCTTCCAAGCATTGTTCTACAATGGTGAGTAATTTTTATAGCTGTGCACCTTGTCCTTAAATCTCCTCAAAAAGTGTGCAATCTTCATCCTACACTGGTTGGAGCCTCTAGGTCATTGCCATGACTTTAATCTAGATGGCATGGACCTGTTGTTGAATTGTACACTATTCCTGTGACCTCTTCATCCTCTCGACTAGTGAAAGTAGCTTCAATTCAACTTGTACTATAACTGCCTATTTCTTTTCCTCCTGGAGTTGTGACTCTAATGTCCTTAGTTCAGGGTCCTCTGTAAGGCACTCGTAGGTCTACGCACTTCAAATAATGACTTTCTTGCATTCCAAGGCCAATGCCTTGATTCTCTCAATTGTGCTCCTGGCAGTTTCCTCTCTTTGATCTCACACTTCCTGTGAAGTACTTGGCATGATTTTTAGTTCCAGTTCTTCTATTCATGCTTGGAGTTGTTGAATGGCTTCAGCACGCTTGCGTACTTGGCTCTCCACTATGACTTTTTATATCTGTGCAAGGCTTGACATAGAGTGAAGTTCTCTAGTGACTGCCTCCTTCAATCCCATATTCTTTGTGAGCAACTATTCTTTCTCCTTCTAGATATGTGCTCTATCCTCTGCAAACTTTGCTTGGAGTTTGTATTTCTCTTGTTGCAGAGTCTAAAGTTTCTCTATGGCTTCCTCCTTTTCTTTCTTCAATGCTTATGTGGCCTGCTACTTTTCCTCTTGGACTCGATGAAGGTGAGCTTTAGTCAATTTTGATAATATTTGTAGCTAGGAAGGATCATCTCCTACTTCTACGTCCCCTGTTGAGAACAATGTGGTAGACACTGCGCGGATCGAATAAAGAGTCTATTGTTACCCTTTGAACTCTGCCTTGATCCTGCCAAAAATTGTCTCATGTTTGGCTTTTCTTCACTGCAAGATGTCCTTTGAGCTATTTGATATAGCGGAAATGATAATATCAATGTCATCCACCATGAGAACAGTTTGGAATGGAGTTTTATTGGATTTTGACTTCTTCCATGATGACGGTTTTGTCGGGGAACCCTTTCTTTTCTTGGATGTTTCTGCTTCTGTCATGGGATCTTTAAGGGGTGTTACTTCACCCTGATTATGCTTGTCTTCTCCCCGTTCATCCTCTTCTTTGTCTACTTTATCACCTCCTCCTCCTTCTGGTGAATTTAGTGTAGTTTCATTTGATGTGCTACTCAATTCATGTACCTCTTCCTTATTTTTCTTCCTACTGCTATTGGGTGCATCATATTCTTCGTGAGTGACTAAATGAATTCCAATGAGGTTGGGGTCAGATAGTTCTACCTGGTCAACTGGTATAAGGAAAGATGCAGGCCATTCTTTATTTATTTCTCCCATCTCCTCCTCTGTGAGCTTATAATAGGATTGGAGCTCTTCTTTGTGTTTGTCTCCATGCATAGTGATATAGATGAAGTGCATGTCTGCACGTAACTTCACGATTGGATTAAACCTATGAAGTGTGTTTGGCATCATGCAAGCTAAGGATTCAATGACACTCTTCATATATAGATAATAGGTGTGGAACACCACATTTTGACTACCATTGGTTTTTTCATGTCACTCGAATGCCAGAGCATAGTGAACTCCGCAGCTAATGGTTCAAATGGCTCAATTTAAGGGAAGGTCGCTCCTTCGGGTATCTCCTGAGCAATGAAGGCAATGAGGATCAACAACCAACTGAAATGAAACTCATAGCCCTGATCCTGAGCTTTGCGAAAGTCTTTCTCTAACTGGTTGACAAGGTATCTATCCTAATTCATTTGCAACCCTTTAACGCATTTTCCTACGAGGTCGATGACAAACCCCATGACTTTTGTTGTCCTATTATTCTTGACAAGCTTACCAGAGATCAACTAAAAATCTAGGTACACTATGCCATTCTAGATGGAGTCTACCTTATAGCCCCTCTTCCCCTTCTCTACATCACCATAGGTGTCTTTTATTGTCTGTTCGAGACCACGATCTACAACCTTCCCTAGGTAAAAATCATGGGGATATGGTTCTTGCATGCTTAATCCATTGATCCGATGGATCAACACTGGATCTACAGTGATGCGCCTGTCCAACCATAAGTAACCACCATGGAAGCACGACAATAGGATTTTAACACATGCATTAACCTCCTAATGTCTGCATAAGTGTGGGATCTTCATCACATTAAGAATGATGGACCTTGTGATGTCTGTAGTCTAAAACTGGGGGATTATATTTGACTTCTTCTCCATTGTCTTGGTCAAGTACTTGTGTGGTGCGATCGTTACATAGTTTTTGCAATCTCCCAAGTTGAAGTCACTGATATTGAGAATTAGAATCCTCTCCAACTGTATTACTACTATGCCTATCCCCTTCAGGAGGTACGCGATGATCACTGTTTAGTAGAAGTTCCCCGAGATGCTATCACAACTCACCATGCTAGCCAAAGGCGGGATGTAGTTGGACAGGATTGATGGGATGAGCTTCATATTCACCAAGTCATCATGATGCTTGGTTCATTTCTCTATCGTAGTTTAGGAGGGACCATATCAATGTACAGTCGATGGAGATGCTTGCTCTCCTCTTGTTGACGAAACTTGTGCTCCTAAGGACATGACCTTCTCAACCATGAGGTCTATGATAATATCTTCAATGGATTTCTCTACTGTGCTAAAGTCACCCAACATACATGCTTGAGATATGATATCTCAGGTCAGTGAACAAATAATCAAGGTAGCAGAATAGATGGTGAGGTCTCAATAAGCATAGCGTGGTAATAGTCATATCTCTGTGGGCTCAAATAATCACAATGGAAAAAAGTGTTCTCAATGAGACTTGCGACAGACTAAATAGAAAACATCGTAACAGACTCTTCCAACGAGTAGGAATACCTCAATCAATGCAATTCCATCCATTATGGAGTAGTCCCAATGGTCCAATGGAAAACATTCCAGTAATAACTTCTTTTCTAGCCATTCTGGAGTGTCGTGCTAATGGTCAAGATGCCTCCAATGGACATATTTATTTGTCATGGAGAAGTGTCAATTTGCATTGTTCTACTATTTCGATAAGGGTCATATTCTGCAAGCCTTCCTTCTGTGAAGTCTCCTATAGAACTTCTTGCAATATTTCTAGCTTTGCTTTCTTCTTATTGAGTTTTCTATCTTTCTTTCCTGTGATATGTGTTTCTATATTCCTCTTTCCATTATTGTTCTTATTCTTTCTAAGCATAATAACTTCGCACTGTTGAGGATCTTTCACAAGGTTCAAGGATAGTACTTCTTCTCTCACTATTTCTGGAGTAGATTCTCTACTCTCCTGTATGGATAAGTTCTCTAAGTATTCTTGCGTGCTTTCAACTTCAACAATTAGGTCTCTGGCCCTTAGTTTCTTCGAATTTTCCTCTTGTTCTTCTATTAAGCGCGTTATTCTCCTAGCCATGAAATCCCTTAATTCTTGATTTTTCTATTCTAGAGCTTCTTCTTCTTCTTTTCTTCGGATCTGATATTTCCCAACCCAGGTATTTCCTAGCAAAAGAGAAAAGGGGGCGTTGTTCTCAACAAAATTAATGACCTCAAATTCTTCTTCTGTCGATGCTCCGTGAGTGATCATAGGTACATGGGAAAGTCTTCCGCATAGGGTTATCAGATTTCCTTTAAACAATCCTATTCCTCCCAATGAAGGAACCATAGTAGGCTTTCCTAATATTTCCCAAGTACTTTCTATCATAATGTTCACCTGTGTTTCTGCATCTAATACACAGTCTATGTCAAAGTCTCCTATTCTTGTTTCTATGCACTCTTTCTCTTTTAAAATATTTGAAAAATTGGTGTCTTTGTGATCATTCAGTGTTTCTTTCATCTGCAATAATATAGCCTATTGGTTCAACTGAACTACTCTTCCCTACTACCTGTGTTGTTGACCCAGGGTTCATATCTTTAAGGGTACCAACAAAGCCTAAAAATATTGGCCCTTCTGGTAAACTAGAAGGAAATGCAGTACACAGAATGCACTGTGTAGTCTCACCCGATATAACTTTAAATGGGTGGTTGTAAGACTCAGGTGTTTAAAGCCTAGGATTGAGTATGAGATATGAGATCTATATTCCAAAACATTTATTATAACTTGTGTTATGAACTATTTTTATCGTTTTTTATATATTAACCTCCATGGCATATTTTATTGATATCCCGACAACAAATAACCAAGCAATATAATAACTCATTCATTCATTACACACAGTGTTTAACTACTAAAAATATGACAAATATATGCATGCATTCATCACATTACACATGTATTACCATGGTTCACCCCCTCCTAGGATACATCCACAAATATTTGTCTCTTAGCTCTCTTATTATGGTAACTCTACAATATTGCACCATGCGCTTACAACTCTCCTTAGATGGGTAGGATCTATATGAGGTGAACTAGATCGCACCAGGCTCCTCGACCTGCAATATAATCCTCAAGATCTACCTTCTCTCCTCTTCTCTAGTTCAACCATTTTCAAAAGTGGTTAATCTAATAAAAAACCATTACATACCATATCAATCTCTACAGAAGTAGCGAATCAAACCCAACCGACCCTGCTATGATACTTGTGTATCTATATTTATATCTATCGGTCTCTTCAACCATTTACACAAAACCTTACAAAAACCCTAACCCTACTGTCATTAGGTCTTCCTTCTCTACATGCGTTCTTTTCTTCCTTCCAGTTGTCACCTCCTTCTTGCATGCGCGCGCGCTGTGCTTATTAGCAGTTATCACTTTCCTCTTGCATGCTTTCTTTCCGACAATTTCTCTTCCAGTTGTCATTCTTCTTCATGCACACTTTCTTTCCCACTTCGACCTAATTCCAACATGCCCCCAACACTGACATGTGAATCATCTCGAGTCACCTAATATCTTTCTGAGCTACCTCTATCTCCTCAGTGATCATCTGGAAATTTTCCCTCAGCTATGTTTCTTTTATCAGTGCCTACATGATCTTCTCCTTAATGGTATCCACTACCTGAATTACCNGATAAGTTCTACCTACAGATTCTTCATCTCTTACGTCCCCTTGATGCATTTTGGGTTTGGTATGGTCATTTTCCTCTATTTGAGTTCTTGGATCATTGCATTGATCCTTTCCTCTTCCTTGTATGAGAATTGAACCTATGGATCCTCCTCTAGTCTTGTCCAAAGTTGCACTGCTTTCTCGAGCAAGTCAGTTGTCATGCTAACCTATTTCTCCATATCCTATATTTGCATTGTTTCTTCCTGCCTCCTTTGATTCTGTACTGCTAGTTGGGTTTTTGGTGTGAGATTTTCTCAGAGATCCTTGATCTCCTTCTAGTATCGATCAATTGCCTACACAATCTAGTCGATCTTTTCTATAGTTGGGAGTTCATTTCCTTGCGTAGTTCTTGGAAGTTTTCCAAAAATTTCTCCCACTTTGCACTCCAATTGGTTCATGCATTCTGTCTCCTTCTAAGTTTTAAATTTGGCCTTCTCACAATCTTTTTCCAATGTTTCCCGCTTATTTGTTTATTTTTGTATCTCGACTAAGTTTTTATGTGCCTGAGACTATATCTTGTGGTCAAAACTAACCCACAATTTGTACAATTCCTTTGATGGAATTTGTGTTAAGACCAATTGGATGTGGTCCAAATACTTCAGTGGTGTTTGTCCCATGATTTCATCCATTTGTAGCATGCTCGGTTTTATGTAGACCATTTCATGTGCATGTGGCATTGGGAGTACTGGATCTCTTTATTCTACCTCCACTCTTTCATTAGTTTGTGTTGTCGATGAATCTATGCCTCTACTGCTACTTTCTCTCTGAACCTCCTCAAGTGTCCTGAGGAGCTGTCCCATTTCTTCCATCTCTTTTGCAATTTATCCCTTTGATGTTCTGTGTGATCAAAGTCTTCCGCTAGACAATCCAGTACCATTCTTGCGATCATTTCTCCATTGTCCTCCTTGATCATTTAGTCCGATGATGCTCATTGTGCCTTTGATTTCTTGCATGTGCTTTCTGCCTATACAGTCAGTCTCTTAGTTCCCCCTGGTTCCTGTGTGATGGGATTTGGGATTGTCTCCTACGCTCCCTTCTCTAGCTTCAATTGTTCATTGGTCTCTTTCTACCTCTTTTGGGTCCTTATCGGCTTTGCACCTTCATTTAATTGAGTTGTCTTGTTTTTTCCCATCCTTGGTTTCTTGGGAACTGGGATTTGTGGAGGCTATGTTTCCACCTGCATTGCTTCTCATTTTGCGGGTCCTTCTGGTACTTCCAGAGGAATGGAAGGGATCTTCCATGCATCGGTCCATTCGTTGATGACCATGTCTATATCACCTTATGTGATGCATTAGTGCATCAGTAGCCACTATTTATCTGGATCCTACCTTGGTTGTATCCACATGGCTTGAAGTGTAGCCCATAAGTTAGTGATGTCCTCATATCGCGCGACAACCTCTGGTGTTATTTTCCATGATCGGCTAATATCTTTCTGTATGTACCATAAGTATTCTTCAAACATGATTCCATTTTCCCTCTTATGACTGCTAATAGCTTCTTAACACATGCTGTCATGTCTAGCCTCTACCAAAATTTAGAAGTTTTAGCAACCCTAAAATGCTCGTTCTGTCTAGTCCAACTGCCCACTGATGTGGCTTCCTAATCATTTCTCCAAGTTGGTTTACCACTATGTTCTGCATAAAAACCATCAGTGCAAGTTCCAGGTGTTGGGACTCAGAAATGTCATATTTTCATCCACCTT